>ML797574.1:56261-66734 GCA_009831015.1 Picea engelmannii
CTACAAGAGAAGAAAAGATGGTAGATGAAGATCAAGCCCTAGCCACCCACACCAGGAAGGAAAGAACAAGAAGGAGCATTCTTTACCTAAGAAGTTTAAGAAGGATCAAAGAAACAACTTAAAGATCAGATGTTACTGCTGTCAGGAATTGAGACACTTTGCTAGGGATTTCCCCCTCATTATGCAAATTAAGAAAAAGAAAGGAAGTAAGAGGCGTCAAGGTCACACAGCTGAAGATGATGAGCCTCCCAAGAAGGTTGCAAAGCAAGATGAATCAAGTGATGAGGATTATGTTCTTATATCATCCCTCACAGGTATTGTTACTCATGGAAGCGACACTTGGTTGATAAGCAGTGGTGCTTCCAAGCACATGACAGGTTATGAAGACTCCTTATCTAACATTATTCATAAAGATTCACCTCACAAGGTGAAATTGGGTGATGACTATCAGTATCCAATCAAAGGTGTTGGAGAAGCTTGCTACAATTTAAACTCAAGCAAGCCAATGAAGATGAAGGAAGTTCTTTGTGTTCCAGGTTTAAAGAAGAATCTTCTCTCAATTTCAACATTGTACAAGAAAGGATTTAGAGTAACATTTATTGATGGTCAATTTTTTATGTGGCCTAGAGGGAAGACCCTTGATGATGCAGTAGTGATTGGAGTTGAAGAAGGAGGACTCTACAAATTAAAGGACATTCAGACGGGTTCTTTTGGTGTTTTTGGTCTTGGTCTTTCTTGGAGAGCTATAGCGCATCATTGTACTGGTTGAAGGAATCTATATTGAGTATTTTGGTTGTTGGGTTTTCTCCCCCACGAGGGTTTCCTAGGATAAACTTTGTCTTCTATTGTATCTGTGATTGTCTGTCTTTCAATGATTCTATTACAGTTGCTATTGGATTAAATAATTGTAACTGTGTAATTAGAATTTTTAAAATTTCAACATAGATATGGTACTATCATTTGATTGAGTTGGTGTTTTGGTGGGAGGAAACTCACTTCTCTCTGGGGATTGGGGATTGCCATGCTTGATGGATCACCTATTGGTGCTCCTTTTATATTTCATGCCTTTGGTTGATGGATCACCCTCTTGGTATATGTTTGGTGAGATGCTTGCTACCTCATATGATTCATTTTTGCATCATGATGTTGCTCTTGGTATACTTGCTCACCATCTTTGGAGAACACTCCACTTTGCACATCATTCTATGTTGATCTAGCTCTTGAATTGGCATTATATGATGAGACATGGCTTTTGTGGGTGAGCGCCCTAGTGTTTTTTAATGGATTGATAAGGATTTGGCATACTTCCAATGGATGGTTGTATACTGAAGTAGAGCACTCCTCATGTATATGATGACTTGACCCTCTCAATGGCCATCATTTGGCATGAGTTGAAATGGTTTGGGCCTAGTGGATGAGTTCCCTAACACTTTGGGGTTTTATTTCACACGTGGATGTAATGTTCCTGACTTGGCTAGTGTAGGAAACTCAACTAATCTGTGTGTAGGATTAATTGTTTACAACATATATATGAGCATACAAATAATAATGGCGATGAAAGGATGCAAAGCTTATATTATGAAATCTCCGTGGAGTACAAATGTCGAATGAGGCTGAATAAAATAAATCACTCGGCTAGATCAATGACAAAAGGATCTTAACCGAAATACAATAGCAACTAAAACAATAATACCCGATACCCAAAGAATGTTGTGGAATGAAATGGATGATATGAAGAACTTTTGCGGATATGACAGCTACGTGCGGTAGCTATTGCAAGTCTGGAAAGTTCACCCCGGTGGCTATACCTCTTGAAAATGCCTAGAAACTGTCCCAAAAAATATGCCTTGCTCTGCCTCACAGTCCTGGTGACTGTTCGGACCTCAACTGGTGTATCTGGTCCCCGGATAGATCCCCCTAGGGGAAATGCGCCCCCTCTGGCCTGGAAAACTGCACCCTAGTGATTCCACTGTTGGAATCGGCTGATGTGTGTCTCATACTGATCGCCCAGGTCTACTATTAAATGGGTCGGAAGGATTTCCCCGGATCTGATCTGATGATCGCTCGAAAACCCTGAATGTGTCCTTCCCAAGTGTCGCACTCCCAATGTCTGGAAAGTGCGTCCCAGATGATTCCTCCGTCGAAATCTGACGAGGAACCAGGAAAAATATGTGCCTTTCCTTCCTCTCAACTGGGTCGGAGGGGAATCTCTAAACTCTCCCTGAAAGGGACAAGTTGATCCACTAAACCTCCTCAAAAGTTGTGCCCTCACCCTAAATGAGTGCGCCCTTGTTGCTGCAACCTACGAAACTGTTGTTGAAGGTTGATGGACGATCTGTGTGACCTCCCTGGTGACTAGGGTGTGTCTCTCAACACCGAAATCAACCACTGATGTATTCCTCTTGGAATCCGTTGAGCTACCTCTCCTGAGATGCGCCTCTCTCCTTAATGACAAGTCAAAATCTACATAATGATGAATTAGGTCATTGAACCTTCTCTTATAGCCGCCCAAAACCCTAATTCACTGTTGACTTCTAATTTTAGCTCATTTGTTCTATTTTGAGCTCAAATTGACTTAAAATCACTTGTAGCCACTTTTAGCTCAATGTCACTTTCTGAATATAACACCTTTGACTGGAATGACCTCTAGTAACCCTGTTTACCCCTTTCTGGCCCTAGCTATATTCTAACGGGGCAGTTTAGACCATTAAGCATCCTCTCTGGAGCTCCTATTTGGAAAGGAACATTACAGTCTTCCCTTCCTGAAATTGCTTGTCCTCAAGCAATACCAATATAGGGTGTCGCAACACCTGCTCGCTCTCCCAAGTAGCCGCCTATATTGGAAGCCCTCTCCATTTGATCAAACACTCTCTGATGACCCTGCTCCTTAGTTTCCTCTCTCGGAACTCCAGTAGCTTCTCCAAAACCAACTCCAAATGTCCCTCCTCATCCAATGGGGAAAGCTCCTCTGATGTGTTGATGAATTGTCCCACTGCCTTTTTGAGGCAAGATACGTGGAACACGTTATGAATATTGGTCCCCTGTGGAAGCTCTAGCTCATAAGCAACCTCGCCTAATCGACGCATGATCCTATAAGGGTCGTAAAATCTGGGCTTCAGCTTCTTGGTCCCACTCTTCTTCAGAGATGAGTGTCTGTAGGGTTGGAGTCTCAAGAAAACCAAATCCCCAACCTCAAAGTTGCGCTCTATCTTGTGCCTATCTGCACTCATCTTTTTTCGGTTTTGTGTCGTCTGCGGGTTCTCTTTCAACAACTTGAGAATCTCCTGACTCTCTGTGATCCAATCCTTGGCCTTGGGAGCTCCGCTCTGCCCGAAAACCAAGTCTACCAAAGTGGGAGCATCATATCCGTACAATGCTCGGAAGGGTGTCATACCAATGGACATGTGGAAAGTGGTGTTGTAGAAATGCTCTCCTAAATGTAGCCACTTGACCCATGTTCTCTGTTGCCCACCTACATAGTTCCTCAAATACCCTTCAACCCACTTGTTGACGATCTCGATCTGCCCATCTTTCTGAGGGTGATAGCTGGTGTTGGGTGTCAACTTTGTCCCCACCAATCTAAACAACTCCCTCCAGAATGTCCCAATAAATCGATTGTCCTTGTCACTGATGATGTTCCTCGGCAACCCATGAAGTCTTGAGACCTCCCTGAATAATAACTCGGCTACTTGAATTGCATTGTACTCTATCGGTATGGCATAGAAGTGAGCAAAATTGGTCAATCCGTCGAACACTACATAGATATAGTCCTTACCTTGGACCTTGGGTAGGCTTGTGATGAAATCCATCGATATACTTTCCCATTTTTGCTCCGGAATGGGAAGTGGTTGAAGTAGCCATGTTGGAAGCGTATGCTCTAAATTGTTTTGCTGGCAAGTCACACACTCACGGATGTCTCATAACATCCTGTTTGAGGCCTTTCCATGAGAACCTCTCTCTAATCTGTCTGTAGGTTTTGAAAAACCCCTGATGGTCTGCTAGTGGTGAATCATGAACTGTTGTGAGGATCTTCTTCTTGAACCCCGAATCTAGCACTAAGTAGGCTCTATCCTTGGAGAATATGACATCGTCAATGACCCTATCCCTGTCATCCTATATTTTTCCATCCATAACCTTGCAAGCGAACTTGTTCTTGGAATACTCCACTAACAAGTGGGATTTCTAATCTGTTGAAATCTCCATCAAAGAACATGTCGCAGGTCTCCTCGATAGTGCATCGGCCACAATGTTCTTCTTCCCCTTGACATGCTCTATGTCGAAGTCGAATTCTTGTACCTTCGTCACCCATTTCTGTTGGCACTCACTGAGGCCCTTCTTCTCAAGGAAATACTTCAAGTTGTTGTGATCTGTTTTGACCACGAATTTGTTGCCCACCAAATATTGTCTAAATTTGGTCAAGGCATGCATGATTGCCAGCATTTCCTTGTCATAAATGGAGTACAACCTCTTGGGCTAACTGAGCTTCCTGCTCTAAAATACAATGGGGTGTCCTCTCTGCATCAAAACTACCCTGATACCCTCATCGGATGTGTCACACTCTAGTACAAATGGAAAAGTGAAGTCTGGTAATGCCAACACTGGACAAGTGCCCATGACTTCCTTCATGTGATCAAAGGCTTTCTTTGACTCATCAGTTCAAATGAAAGCCCCATGCTTGGTAAGATCATTCAGTGGTGCTCCAAGCTAAGAAAAACCCTGGACAAACCGCCTGTAATAGCTGCACAACCCAAAGAAACTCCTCAAATCTGTCACGCTCCTGGGTGTCGACCAATCCAGAATGGCCCCAATCTTCTCCTGGTGTACATGTACCCCTTGTGCACTGATGATGTGTCCCAAGTAAAGTAGCTTTGTCATATCAAACTCACACTTGGACTCTTTGGCGTATATTGACTGCGCCTCCATGATGCTCAATACCACATCCAAGTGCCTCATATGCTCCTGCCATGTCTTGTTGTAGACCAAGATGTCGTCGAAGAAAACCAAGACTGGTTTCCTCAATTGATCCTTGAAGATGTGGTTCATGCAAGACGAAAATGTAGTTGGTGTGTTGGTTAGCCCAAATGGCATAACCAGAAACTCGAAATGTCCAAAGTGACACCGAAATGTCGTCTTCTCTATGTCCTGCTCTCGAATGTTGATCTGATGATACCTAGAGCATAGATCAATCTTCGAGAAGAAAACTACTCCATGGATTTCATCCATCAACTCGTCAATGCGAAGAATATGATACCGGTTCTTTATGGTTTTCTTGTTCAAGGCCTGGTAATCAATGCACATCCTCATGGTACCATTCTTCAAAACTAAGACAACTGAAGAAGTGAATGGACTATTGCTAGGTTTGATGTGTCCCATTGCTAGCAATTCCTTAATTGTTTTCTCTATCTCATCCTTGAACCTCCTAGGATGACGATAGGGTGGGGTGATCATAGGTTTTACCCCCTCCTCCAACTCAATGGTGTGCTCAAATCCCCTGTGAGGTGGTCTCCCTGGTGGAATCGACCCAAAAACATCTTGATGTCATCCCAACAAGTTATTGATCTCTGTATGATACTGTTTTCGACCCTTTGAATCCTTTCGCGTAGTGATCAAGCACTCTGCAGCATATGCTACCTCCCTGTGTTTGAATATCCTCTCCATCCTCTTGGTCGAAACTGTCCCGGGTGATCCTGTTGACATGCCTCTCAGAACAACCCTCTTCCCATCACTATCTCTTAACCCCATCTCCAAGGTTTGGTAATTGGTGGTGATTTTTCCCAAGGTGATCATCCACTGGACTCCCAATACTACATCTGTGTCAGATAGGTCAACCACATAAAATGTGTCTCTCATTGTGTAGTTGCCTAACTTTATCTCCAATTATGGAACTCTATCTAGACACTCCACTGTATGGCCATCTGCTACTCAACATAAAACTCCTCAAACTCTTATGTTTGAAGTGCTCGCCTTGATACCAATGAAGCGTCAATGAAGTTGTGGGTGGCCCCACCATCTACCAGGGTGATTTCTCGTTGTCCCTGAATAGTCCCTCTGATCCGGAGGCTATCATACCTAGGAACACTAGAAAGGGTCGCTATGAGTCCTCCTTTTGTTGGTTCCCGTCTGTTAGCCTACTCAGGAGGCTATGGAACTACTGGTGGGTGGGCCCCTGTCGGTGTTAATGGTCTACGGGGAAGCTGCTCCTTTGTCTGTGTTGATTCCTCCTCTGAGCTAGTGGATCCATTATCATGCTCCTCCTCTTCATTGTCCACACTGTTTGTTTCCAGCTCAATATAATGAATCTCTCCCTTGCCCATGCACCTGTGGCCTGGGACCCAAGGGTCTCTGCAACTGAAGCAAAGCTTCTTCCTCATAAGCTCTCGCCTCATCTCATCATCCAGATTCTCCTTTCCCTTCCATTATCTCTGGAATGGCTTCCTGTCTCGCTCCTTCTGTGGTATGGAGGGTTTGGAAAAGGGTTTAGTCTTTGGCACTGAGTCTTCCAAATCTCGAGTGCGTAAGATGGCATCCTGCAATGTGTGAGGCTTGTATGCCTTCACCCATCCTCTCAAGGGCTCTGTGAGTCCCTCTATGAATAACATGATCAGCCTAGACTTTGATATATCTGTCACTGCCACTTCTTCCTGCTGAAACTCCGTGATGAATGCCTTTGTTGTGCCAGTGTGTCTCAACTGGGCTAGATCCCTGAAGTAGATCTCGGGATCCCTCCTGTCAAACATGTCCATGAGTCTCTCTG
The DNA here is from genome assembly GCA_009831015.1 of Picea engelmannii. Taxonomy (NCBI): domain Eukaryota; kingdom Viridiplantae; phylum Streptophyta; class Pinopsida; order Pinales; family Pinaceae; genus Picea; species Picea engelmannii. The sequence continues at coordinate 63,016 of ML797574.1, forward strand.
TGAACTCCCTGTAGGAGATGATGTGATTGTGTCCCAACTTCACCAATCCATGATGCCACCACTCATGTGCCTCACCCTCCAAGTGTAGGGTAGTGAAATTGATGGCCTTTGTCTCGGTCATTTGGTTGACCTTGTAGTATGTGTCTAAATTTTGTACCCAAGATCTGGCAATGCATTTGGACGATCTATCAAAAGAAGGTATGGTGAGTTTACCAACTTTTCGAATGAAATCAATGGTATGCCCCTGTTGTTGCTGCTACTGTTTTCCTCCTCTATGTCGCTCTCTTGGGCGGTTCTTGAGTCTGAGTCCACAATACTCAACTAGGGTCATGTCCTGATAGAAGTCACGGCCCAATGTTGCATACTCCCTCCTGTACTCTGCAATGTCCTCTACCTATGTGGGCAGCCTTTGTGCTATCGGTTGTTGTGTTGTCGTTGGGGGTTCCCTATGGAAACTGGGGAACAATGGCCTGGGAATCCTACTCGAAGAGGTGTATGTGCGAGTAGGAGACTAGGGTCTACTTTCTGCCCCTAATTTCCCCTATGGTGCATGTGGGGCTTGTGTGCCTGGGGTGCCCACTATATCCAATCTATCAACCAGTTGTGACAAGGACTGAGTCATGGCCTGTTGACTGACTACCAGATTGTCGAGTACCTACATGAAGGCTGCCTCTAGGTCCATGGGGGCCTTTCCGCTGCCCTATGGTCTCTAATATATGTCTCCTAACATCCTCTCTTCCTCATGCTCAGCCTCACACTCTGTCCTTCTCTCTTCTTCCCTCTGTGCCTCTTCCTCTTCCCCAATTTCTGTTGCTACTGTTGTCCTCGTTTATGTCGCTCTCTTGGGCGGTTCTTGAGTCTGAGTCCACAATACTCAACCAAGGTCATGTCCTGATAGAAGTCAAGGCCCAATGTTGCATACTCCCTCCTGTATTCTGCAATTTCCTCTGCCTATATGGGCGGCCTCTGTGCTATTGGTTGTTGTGTTGTCATTGGGGGTTCCCTAAGGAAACTAGGGAACAATGGCTTGGGAATCCTACTCGAAGAGGTGTATGTGTGAGTAGGAGACCGAGATCTACTTTCTACCCCTGAGTTCCCTTGTGTTGCATGTGGGGCTTGTGTGCCTGGGGTGCCCACTATATCCAATCTATCAACCATTTGTGACAAGGACTGAGTCATGCCCTGTTGACTGACTACCAGATTGTCGAGTACCTACATGAAGGCTGCCTCTAGGTCCATGGGGGCCTTACCATTGCCCTATGGTTTCTCATATCTGTCTCCTAACATCCTCTCGGCCTCATGCTCAGCCTCACACTCTACCCTTCTCTCTTCTTCCCTCTGTGCCTCTTCCTCTTCCTTTGAGCTGGGAGGAAAAGGGGGAAAATCAGGTCTAGGTCTTCCCTCCTTGTGTCTATTGTAAGTGACATATTCGTCACCTATGTGCTCATGGCCCCCTCGGTCCTTTGTTGCACTCATCATCTTTAGTCACAGGCTGGCAAGACTAAAGCTCTGATACCAATGTAATGTTCCTAACTTGGCTAGTTTAGGAAACTCAGCTAATGTGTGTGTAGGATTAATTGTTTACAGCATATAGATGAGCATACAAATAATAATGGCGATGAAAGACTGCAAAGCTTATATTATGAAATCTTTGTGGAGTACAAATGTTGAATGCGGATGAATAAAATAAATTACACAGCTAGATCAATGACAAAAGGATCTTAACTGGAATACAATAGCAACTAAAACAATAATACCCGATACCCGAAGAATGTTGTGAAATGCAATGGATGAGATGAAGAATTGTTGCAGATATGACAGCTCATGTGGCAATTGTTGCAAGTGTGGAAAGTTCGCCTCGGTGGCTATACCTCTTGAAAATGCCTGGAAACTGTCCCAAACAATGTGCCCTAATCTGCCTCATAGTCCTGTTGATTTTCCGGACCTCAACTGGTGTATCTGGTCCCTGGATGGATCCCCCCGAGGGAAATGCACCCCCTCTGCTCTGGAAAATTGTGCCCTAGTGATTCCACCATCGGAATCGATTGATGTGTGTCTCAAACTGATCTCCCAAGTCTACTGTGAAATGGGTGGGAAGGATTTCCCCAGATCTGATTTGATGATCGCTCGGGAACTTTGAATGTGTCCTCCCCAAGTGTCACACTCCCAATATCTGGAAAGTGCATCCCAGATGATCCCTTCGTCAGAATATGTTGAGGAACCAGGAAAAAGATGTGCCTTGCCTTCCTCTCAATTGGGTCGGAGGGGAATCTATGAACTCTTCCTGAAAGGTACAAGTCGATCCACTAAACCTCCTCAAAAGTTGTGCCCTCACCCTGAATATCGATGGAACATCTATGTGACCTCCCCAGTGACTAGGGTGTGTCTCTCAACACCGAAATCAGCCACTAGTGTATTCCTCCTGGAATCCACTAAGCTACCTCTCATGAGATCCATCTCTCTCCTCAATGACAAGTCAAAATATACATAATGATGAATTAGGTCGTTGAACCTTCTCTTATAGTTGCCTGAAACCCTAATTCGTTGTTGACTTTTAATTTTAGCTCATTTGTTCTATTTTTAGCTCAAATTGACTTAAAAGCGCTTTTATCCACTTTTAGTTCAATGCCACTTTCTGAATATAACACCTTTGACTGGTATGGCCTCTAGTAACCCTATTTATCCCTTTTTGGCCTTAGTTATAGTCTAACGGGGCGGTTTAGACCATTAAGCCTCCTCTCTGGATCTCCTATTTGGAAAGGGACATTATAGTGGATTACATCTTGGCATGATGACATCACACTCTTAGAGAGAGCTTTGCACATTCATCCCTTTTTACATGGTTTTGGCCCTCACAATGATTTTATTTGGCTTGATATAGCTTGGTGGGGGTCTCATAGTATGAAGACCATAGCTTGTTTGGAGAATATTGACACACGAATCACTTTATAATGAAGTGGACTCTTATATTTAGTGGAGCACTTCCCCTTGTTAGCACATATGTTGAGGCACTTTCAAACTTATATTTTATGGCTTAAATGATGGGGTTATCCCCTCTTGTTGGAGTTTGTTGAGAAGGGTGATGACTAGGCATATGGATGATTATAATATGGTTTGTATGTTAAGGTTTAAGCTATTATTAGGTTTCTTTTCAATTTACTAGATAACCATAGCATAGATAGGATCACTAAGAGAAACACAATCACAAGATACACAACATTTATCCTGGGAAACCCTCATGGGGGAGAAAACCCAACAAAAACTTCCTTAATATAGATAGCCAATACAATGCCAAGACAATAAACCAAACACTAGAGAATATCCTCTACTGAGAAATGCGCCTCTCTCTTCCTTCTTCTCCCAACTGTAGCTACCAGACTTGCGCACTGAGTGAGCGAATGAGTGAGTGATCAAATGAGGCACTGGCTTCCTTTATTTATACAAACTGGAAGGAGCTGGAAAGGTGTCTCTTCACTGGGCAGGACTGACTTGTCTTCTTAGTGGTTAAAACCACTTTAATTATCCTGGGGTTCGACTTCTCAATTTGCATAATATATTTAGGGTTTGACCAACCCAAAAAAGGGGATTTGGTCAATTACAATTCCCAACATGATCAATCCACAAAAGGGGATTGATCTAATGAATAAGAACTCAATAATAAATAGAATACTCTTTGTAGTTACAATATTTCAACACTCCCCCTTAACAAGAAGGGTATT
>ML797574.1:76206-137802 GCA_009831015.1 Picea engelmannii
TGACATTCAAATTAACCAAAATTCTTGCAACCTTCCTTTGTTTTGTTACTTCAAAAGTCATATCCGCATCCAAGAAATCTCCTAAGAAGTTCCCAATTTTTTTGAAGTACACAAAAGACCATAGATGGAAGGGTAGTGCTGGTAGTCTTACCCAAACCGAAATTTTGTCAAGGCGTTCTGTACTTGCGTCAAAAAGAGGATTCCATGGTTTGAGAAGCAGCAGAGAGTTGTTGATAGTCCATGCTTTACTTAGTACCCATTTGGAGTGTTCATTTTTCTGGAAGGTGAAAGTATACCAATTCATGTTTAATTCCACCAGTTCTGGTAAGTATCCAAGCTCATCCTGCCAAGCATCATGAATCCAATCTTGGATAGTTTTCACCGCGAATATCCTGCCATTCACCCACCCAACAATTGTTTGGCTTGCCATATGGGTGACCTGATTGAACTCCACGTCTTCACCGAGAGCTAGATTTCCAACTTTCCCTTTGTTCTTTAAACTTTTCCTCTTCAACCTAGGCCCTATTTCTCTAGTTCTGGCAGCTCCTTCCGAAGTAGCTATGTGCTTATTTAAGTGCTCTATGGTGGAGAAAGACTGTTCAAATCCACTATACTCATCTGGTTCAAGTCGAGCGAAGATTAAACCCTTATTTAAGGAGAAGGGAACTGCAGAGGGTCCTAACTCAGAAGAGACCAAGGGATCTGTGTCTTTGTTGGAGGGGGATCGAAGGAGAGTAAGTTCCAGGGGAGAAGTGAGTCCTCCTGTAATGGAGTTTACCCACTCTAGATCAAAATCTTGAGGTGAACTTAGCGGGGGTAAAACGTTTGTTGGAGTGCAAGAAGACCTCGACAACCACGGTTCTGTAAAATCTCCAAACAGTAGTCCATCAAGAAGAGTGGGTAAGGGGGGCGCAAAGGGTTTGGCCTGGGGAGGAGCGGAAAGGAAGTCACCTGAGTTCGCCAGTTGTTCGAGTGGTCCTCCACCTGCCAAAAATTATGTTTCCACGACATCTTCCATAACTATCTCCATGCCGTTAGTAGTTCGCGCAGTTATCAAGATATCTTCCATGGTCGGGTAGGTGAGGGGGACGTCGTCGGGGAAGGAAAGAGGGGAAGGGTCAGTCCTGGAGAGGATAAGAGTAGAGTTTAACCATAAGCTAGGGAAGGGGACAGGTAAAACCGCAACCACGTGCGGGGAAATCGCTCCATATTGAAGTTGTTTTTGGATAATCAACGATCCAATAATCTGTCGGTACAGTGTAGCATCAATCAATTATGACGAAGCTTCAACCAGGAGCTTCAACTTTGTTTCCATGGGTGTATTCATGGATTTGCACTCCAACATATCAAATCTCTTTAGTATTTCAACTACATACTTCCCTTGGTTAAGGAAGATCTTCTCTGGGCTCTGCCAGACCTCAAGACCTAAGAAATAGTGCATTAGGCCAAGGTCTTTCATCTCAAATTTGGTAGCGAGCTTCTTCTTACAATCAGTGATGAGATTTTCTTCTCTGGTTAATAATAAGTCATCCACATACAACAACAATATAACAGGCTCATCATTCATAACCTTGAAGTAAAGGTTAGAATCAACTTTACTCTTGGTAAATCCCAAGTTCATCAGGGAACTATCAATCCTTCCATACCAAGCTCTAGGAGCTTGCTTCAATCCGTACAGAGCCTTCTTCAACTTGTAGACACGAGTCTTCCTATATTCAACTTCAAACCCTTGTGGTTGTTCTATATACACTTCTTAAATGATACCATTTAAGAAAGTTGTTTTCACATCCATCTGGTGTAACTTCCACTTCATCTTAGCTGCAAGAGCTATGATGGTTCAGATTGAAGTGTATCTGGCTACAGTAGCAAATGTCTCTTCATAATCAATGCCTTTCTTTTGAGAAAAACTATGAGCAACAAACCTTTCTTTCTATTTCTCAATACTTCCATCAACAACATGTTTTATTTTGAAAACCCATTTGGAAGATACCACATCTTTGCTCTTTGGTCTGGGAACTATTTCCCATACATCATTCTTTATAATGGATTGGTATTCTTCTGTCATGGCATCTGCCCATTCTTTCTTTTGAATAACTTCTTCAAAGAAAGTAGGCTCCTTCTCTAAGAGATCACACATCAAATCCATATAACTGGAGAATGGCTTGGGTTTCTTGACTTGTCTCATGGTTCCTTCAAGGGCACCATACTTCTCTCCATCTTGAATAAGTTCCCTTTCCGAGGCTGGCTTTCTCTTGTGGGAGATCGTCATCTGGGGAGGTTCTTGGGATTCTATTATTTCATGATCTTCTAGAATCTCCTCATCAGGGGAAGTTATGACTTCCCTAACTAGTTCTGCAACTCTGAGAGCCATAGGTTCTTCTTCATATACTTCTTCAAGCTGGCATATTCTTGATTTCTTTAGTCTTTCATCTTCATCAAAGGTTACATCCCTGTTGATATCAATATGATGGTAATCTGGTATATAAAATTTGAATGCCTTGGAGACCTCACAGTATCTAACAAATATTCCCTTCTTTCCTGAAGGGTCTAGCTTGGTTCTTTTATCTTTCGAAATGTGTACAAATATTGGACAACCAAATATTTTGAGATGGATTACCTCTTGCTTATTTCTGGAGAACATCTCTTTAGGGGTCTTGAACCCAAGTGCACTATGGGACAATCTGTTTTATACATACATTGTTGTTCTTGTTGCTTCTGCCCATAAGTGCATTGGAAGATCTTGATCATGGATCATGGTCTTCACTGCTTCCATGATAGTTTTGTTCTTTCTTTCTGCTACACCATTTTGTTGAGAATTGTAGGGAGTGGTGAGCTCCCTCTTGATCCCGGCATCTTTGCAAAAGTTTTCAAACTCTTTTTAGGTGTATTCTCCTCCATTATCTAACCTGAGTATCTTGATATTTCTTTCAGAGAGATTTCCTATCAAGGCTTTGAATTCCTTGAATTTATTGAACACTTCATCTTTTGATTTCAAAAAGTAAACCCAGGCCTTGCGAGAATAGTCATCAATAAAAGACACATAGTATACATACCCACTGATGGAGCTTGATGGCATTGGGCCACATACATCTGAGTGAATGAGCTCTAGGACTCCTTCTACTTTACTGTCTCTCTTCGAGAAAGGGTTCTTGATGTTCTTTCCTTGTGCACATCCATTGCACACATCTTCATGGTCAACCTTGAATTTTGTTAGACCTCTGACTGCCTTGCTTACATATGGTAATGCTTTGTAGTTGATGTGAGCTAGTATTTTATGCCAAATTTCACACGGATTCTCAATGAAATGGGTCAAGGCTACTTCTAAGTGAACCTTTAGCTTATACAAGGCACCTTCTTCTTTTCCAATAACAATTGCTTCTTCCATGGTTTTCCCTTTGGGCCACATAAGAACTTCTCCGTCTATGAAGGAAACTATGAAGCCTTTCTTCTCTAAAGATGAAATAGAAAGTAAGTTCTTTGTCAAACCTGGTACGTATAGTACATCCTTCATCTTCATTGGGGTCCCTGAATCAAGTTTGTAATTTGATTCTCCTACTCCTTTGATAGGGTATTGATAATCATCTCCAAGTGTAACTTTCTAGGGAAACTTCTTTTTTGTAAGACAAGAGAGAATGTCTCTTTGACCTTTCATGTGCTTGGAAGCACCGTTGTCTATGAGCCAAGTGTCCTCACCAAGTGACATTGATACTGAGAGGGAAGAGATTAAGACATAGTCTTCAATCTGTTCTTTTATCATCTTTGTTGGTGTCTCTTCATCTTCAATTGTATGGGCATGGTGCCTCTTGTTTCTCTTCTTGTATTCTTCTCGTCTGGTTGGACAATTCTTAGCAATATGTCCCATCTTGTCACAATGGTAACATTGGTAGGATGAGAAATATTTTTCCCTTATTTGAACTTTCTGAAACTTCTGGAATCTCCTTGGAGGGTGAGATTCTTTATGTATGAATTTGTTTTGTGGGTGAGATTCTTTATGTATGAATTTGTTTTGTGGGTGAGATTCCTTATGAGTTTCTTTCTGGAAGTAAGACCTCTTTATACGTCCTTTAGTATGAGTAGCTAGAGCTTGATCTTTATCTCTTGATAGTAATGCTTCTCGGTTAGCTACTCTTTCTTCTTCTTGAACACATTCTTCCCAAAGATTGTCAAAGTTTAATTTCTCCTTTCTTGCACAAATATTTTGGATGAATGCATCCCAAGGTCTTGTGAGACCATTAAGGGATGTCAATATAAGTTCATTTTCATCTAGAGTATCACCAATTGCTTCTATTTTTTCTTTGAATTGTGATATTCTAGAGAAGTATTCCTGAATTGTTTCTCCTGTCTACATCCTTGTACTTTTGAGTTGAGTTCTTAGATTCATATTTCGATTGATGTTCTTTCCTTCATACAATCTGGTTAAGGCATCAAACATTTATTTTGGAGTCTTCTTTGAAGCTGCTTGAGGAACAAGTGATCTTTAATAAAATCTGCAATGATTCTCTTTTCCCTAACTATGTCATTTTGGTGTTTTTCTTTAGATGCAACATCGATAGGTTATCACTGGGTAGGGCCGACTTGTCTTCTTAATGGTTAAAACCACTTTAATTATCCTGGGGGCCGAGTTCTCAATTTGCATAATATATTTAGGGTTTGACCAGTCCACAAAATGGGATTTTGTCAATTACAATGCCCGACATGATCAATCCACAAAAGGGGATTGATCTAATGAATAATAACTCAATAATAAAGAGAATAATATTTGCAGTTACAATATTTCAACATTGTAGCTCCTTGCACACTTTTGAGAGGGTTGTCACACCTTGGAGCTCGTATCATGAAGTTCATTGAGGAGGCATCCTAGCCTTGGTTTCTATCTTTGACATATGGTCAAACATTTATGAGCATACACTTCTATTTTTGGTAGGTTGATTCTTCATTGGGAACTTTGTGGCACACTATCTCATGCTTATTTATTATGCAAATTTCTCAGAGGAGCCACACAAGTTCTTTGAAGTATTTTATTGCACATCTTTTAAGGTCCTAACCACTTCATATTGTGTGTCTAAAGAGCCACCCATTTTCCCATGGATCCTATGGAGGGTTGTTGTAACTTGATGGACTTTAGTGTTATATTTTTGGGTTACTCCAAAATTATTTACACCATGTTTGGGGGTACTTCATGAGATTTACACCATGTACATCCCCTAGATGGTTCTAGATGGATTGTAGCATGAGTGATGGTACATGATGGATATGCACAATTGAGATAGCTTTCTCAATGGATGTTTGACCTCAATTGATTGAAGGATAAATGTTCTTCCCTTAGGCACTGGAGATCTCTTAGCAGTTTGGTGGATGCCCTTCATTGAGACCTCATGGATGATCCACTTGTTTGGAGAGATCCCTACAAGGGATGTGGAGCATTATGCATCATGAAGGAGGTATTCATGCCCTAGTTGGCATGTGGTAGTTTGGTTTCTTGTTTATGGGATTGGAGATGGCTTGGGGATTCCTAGGGATTCAACAATGTTCTTGCATGGGGTAGTTGACGTAGTAGAGTACATTGCTTTGAAGGATAGATGGAATCCATGGAGGCATGTGATGGGGTGGTGTGGACATACTTTTTGTAGCTACATCACCTTGGAGTCATTATTGTGCACGACATCACCATTGAACCATGACACTTGTATTCTAGAGTGGATGTCTGACTTGTGTGGCCTACAAGGGCTCATGTAGGTTGCTTGTAAGGGCTTAGGCCCATTTAGTATTATTGGCCTCCATTACCTCTCATATAAATAAAGGAGAGTATTTCCACAACATATCCATTCACTCAATTGTATTCATTCTTGTGATGAGATGTGACTAAGAGAATAGAGTGCTCTCTCTCTCAAGTCTTCACTTGTATTCTCCTTCTCTCTCTTGAGGCACTAGTGTTTCTTGGTTTTATTGGAATTTCTTGGAGCATCTTTGAGTTCTAGTGTTAGGGTTTATCCTTTGGAGATTGGATATTAGGATCTTAAGAGAAAATTGTAATTCCCCCCACCTCTTGATGAAGAGGCTTGGAGAGACTCTGAAGTCTAGCTTTCCCCACTAAACTATAGTCTTAGGCATATTGGGGACAAAGTCAACCAAAAAACATAATGTTCTAAAGTTAAGTTGACTTTGTGGAAAAATGGGTAAATCAACGGAGAAAAAGAAAAAGATGAGTTAGGTTAAGAGTTAACCCTAGGGGTAAACTAACTCAATGGAGGAATAGATTGGAGCTATAAAGGAAAGGGCAGGGCACACTTCTTATTTGTTCTGGATTATTATCATATTTTCATTGGAGCTCTTGAGCACAATCAATTTTGAGGGTTTTGAGTCTAAAACCCTAGAGATCAACTTGGTGGTGAAAGATCCCACCTTCCTTGATCCAGGCTTGGTCCCGGAGGTGAAATAATCCTCTCACACCATTCTACAGTGTTGCAGGTTGGTTCTACAGGAATTTTCCAGGCTAGGGCGCAACCTAGGGGGGTTTCCAGCTAAGGGGCACACCATCTTGGAGATATTGGTTCGATCTAGAGGAAGGAGGAGGTATTTTGGAAAAGTAACACCTGGGTTCTCTTCGTAGGGTCCTTGAAATCATTCTTGGTCTATTCCAGAGGATTTTATCCTTGTAGTTTATTTCTGTGAGCTTGGCACGAATTGAAGAGAAGGAGGGTGCATTGCAGAAAGTGGTTTTCAGTGTTTGGAGGCTCAAATCTTCATATATTGGATTGAGACTTAATCATCTTGGTAGATGTGGCCCGATATATGATTTGGTAGAGTTTGGTGGTATTTGGAGGTTCCTAGAGGGGAGAACGTACCCTCTTTGACTTTATCAAACCAGGGAGGGTGCAATCCACTTTAGGGATTGTCTAGTTGGAGGAGAAGCACTTCTTAGATTTGCTTGAGACTTGGTCTGGAGGTTTCTATCAGCCCGATCTACATTCTAGGTGATTTTGGAAGGGTTTGGAGGTCAGGAAAGGGTGGGATGAAACTTGAAGGGTTTGGCAGCATCTAGAGGAGAGCATAACTCAACCAGATTGGAGAGGTTTGGCAGTGTATTGACCAGGTTCTTCTATCTTCAGTTAGAGTTCGCTTGCTAGTGGCCTTTGGAGGTTTGGATCTCTTCTCTTCCATCCTTTGGGAGGCATTTATCTTTGTATTGTTCTTCTTATTGTATCAGTTGGCAACCCATTTTGTTATTATTGGGGCTTTCTTCCAAATCTGCAGATCTCTTATATATGGGATCTCCTTACTATCTAAATAAAGGTAAGATAATAATTTTTTGATTCTCTACTGGTGTTCTTATATATCTTGTCTAGATTATGATTGTATGCTTCATATCTATTGGTCAATCAACATTGAATAATCCAAATGCACATCTTTATGGATACCCCTGCAAACACATAAACACACATAAAAAACAGTAAACAGTTAGTGTTATGAGCAAAAAAAATGGCTCAAGAACATTACAATGGTATCAGAGTGTTGATCCTCCCAGCCAGTGGGGGTTAGTGCATGCAGAAGTTCAGTGGCATTTACATGGGCAGATGCAGGAAGCAGATAGGTGAGATAGAGGTCGAAATGGAAGGATCAAGTGAGGACAATGAGACACAGATTCTAGCAAGGTTCGCTAAGGAGTTGCAACACTCCATAAACGTGACACAGAGCACCCTGGTGCACCATCTATAGGAGAACTAGGAAACAGTATGTAGGGGATAGGTGGAAATGACAGAGACTCTGTGAGAGGTAAATGAAATCCAAGAGAAGTTGTCACAACTCTTGATGCAAATGACTCATGCAGGGAAGGGTCCAAAAGTTTATGCCAATAGAGAGGCTAGTGGATCTCATGGAGGGCCTAGACCTCAGCAGGAGAACATCCCTTATTATCACATTGAGGGATAGATCTATGGAGGAGGTGCACCCCAGGGACATAAATATAACAGGACCACCCCTAGGCCCTATCTACCTACATTCTTGGATACTCAGCCACATCACAACTATGACGATGAGATTGAGGATAATTTTGAACAGTATGCCAGGGAGTATCATGCCTTAAGTGCAGGGTTTCAAAGGCAAGTCATGCTATATCAGTATTGTGTGATCAAATTCTAGGGCAAACTGAAATAGTATCAAAGGCCCAACTATGAATTGGAGCATAGAGAAGGAAAAATAGAAATCCCTTATTTGGATGGATCTGTTAAGGTGAAAGTGCAAGCATGGGTAAAAAAGATAGATACCTACTTACATATTAACCCAATGAGAGAGATGGATGCCACCAAATTTTCCACCATGTACTTATATGGAAAGGCTCATGGTTGGTGGTACCATGGGTTGACCACATTAGGTCAAAATCAGATTACATCCTACACAGAGTTCACACAGAGGCTCATTGACAAATTTGACCAGGGGGATCTGGAGCTACCTTTTAGGGAGCTCACACGGCTCAGAAAGACAGGATCACTGGAGGCTTACATAGAAGAGTTCTAGAGGCTAGCAGTGATGGTACATGATTTGTCTCAAGAGAGACTTATGATGCTTTTCACAGAAGGGTTGATGGAACCCTTGAGGGGTTGGGTCAAGGCCTTTAAGCCTACCAACTTTCATTGCCATCTGAAATACCAAAGACTTAGGTTCAACAACTAAGACGAGATTCACCCCTAGACCTCCCAATCAAGGGGGTAGAGAGAAAATACCTCCTATGAACCAAGGAGGAAGATACCCAAGGGGGTTTGACCAAGGAAGGGGCAGGATGGATGAGCCCACTAGGAGGTAATTGAGGAGGAAGTAGTTGTGTTTCACCTACAAGGAACCATGGGACCCAACACATGAGTGCATGGGTAAGGGCAAAGCCCACTACATTGAGGTGATCTCAGATGATGGGGAGGATGAATATTTCGGCCACCTACAGAACATGGAGGCCGAAAATCCAGGATAGAAAAAAAGAGGAGGATGCTACTCACAACCCTACAACAGATGAGAAGGTGACCATTTCATCCATCAGTGAGGTACCTAAATTCAACACCTTCGGGATGAGAGGATTGCTATAGGGGTAGAAGGTATCAGTTCTCATTGATGGAGGTGCCTCACACAACTTCATAGACTCAACATTACTACAAAGAAGGCACATACCGACAATCAAATTTAAGGGATTTCGTGTGGAGGCAGTAGGTGGACACACCATGCCTTGTGATAGGTACATCTAGGGGATGAAACTTACTTTGGGAAGACATGATTTGGCACAGGATTTCTATGTGATGGATCCTCCAAACACCAACATCATCTTAGGAGTACAATAGCTTAGTACATTGGGGCCAATTACCACAAATTACAAAACCATGGAAATGTCTTTCACAGAATAAACAAGGGAAAAGGTGGTTCTCATAGGTATGACAGGAAACACACCAAGGGTGGTGACACAAAAGTGCATGGAGGCCATCTTCCAGAGGGAAGACATCGCTTATGCAACAGAATGCAAAATTTAATTCAGGGTAGACAAAAAGGGGGAAACACACTACACACCAGAGATCAAGAAAATCATGGGTAGGCATAGAAAGGTCTTTGAGCCTATACCACCAAGGGCACCACCAGATAGGGGGTTTGAGCACATCATAGAGTTGGAGGAGGGTGTGAAACCTGTCATCACCACTCCCTACAGGCACCCCAAGAAATACGAGGATGAAATTGAAAAGGAAATTAAGGAGTTGTTGGATATGGGTCACATCAGGCCGAGCTCCAATCCCTTTGCATCTTTAGTAGTGTTGGTGAAGAAGAAAGATGGAACAATGCGCATGTGCATTGACTACAGGACTCGAAACAAAAAGACCATCAAAAATAGATATCACATCCCACGGATTGATGAGCTATTATATGAGCTCCACGGGGCAGTATATTTCACAAATATTGACTTGCGCTCTGACTATCACTAGATAAAGATGAGGGAGCAATATATTTCCATGACTTCTTTTCAGTGTCACTATGGGCATTCTGAGTTTCTAGTCATGCCTTTTGGGCTGAAAAATGCACTAGCCACCTTCCAATCATGCATGAATCATTTGTTCAACAAGAAGATAAGGAAGTTCTTATTAGTCTTCTTTGATGATTTACAAATCTATAGAAAGACTTGGGAGGAGCACCTTCATCATGTGGAATATATTTTGACTATTATGGAGGAGAAATCCTTATATTCCAAGGAGTCCAAATGTGAATTTGGGATGGCAGAGGTCCTTTATTTAGGACACATTATTGGATTGAAAGGGGTACAGGTACATCAAGAAAATATACAAGCCATCATCGACTGGACCACACTGAAGACACTCACTGAGTTGAAGGGGTTTAGGGGCATCTGTTGCTATTACAGGAGGTTTGTCAAAGGTTTTTCCCAACTTTGTGCACATTTGACCGATATGACCAAGAAAGGGGCCTTCAAATGGAACCCAGAATCACAGACCACCTTTGAAAAAATGAAGAAAGTGATGAGTACATGCCTGGTATTGGCCCTACCAGATTTCACACAACCCTTCACAGTGGAGTGTGATGCATCAGGGGAAGGCATTGGAGCCGTACTTATGCAAAACAAGCACCCAATTGTCTATGAAAGATGAAATTTGAGAGGTCTTGAGCTCCTTTACACCTTCTATGACCAACAAATGCTAGCCATCATGCATGCATTGGCTAAGTTCAGGCAATATTTAGTTGGGGCAAAATTTGTAGTAAGGACATATCACAATAGCCTCAAGTACTTCCTAGACCAGAAGGACTTGAATGAAAGGCAACAAAAGTGGGTGAGCAAAATCCAAGCATATGACTTCGATATAGAATTTTTCAAAGGGAAGAATAATGTGGTAGTAGATGCTTTGTCCAAAAGACCATCAGTTCATGCCATGACTGATATTTTAGTGGATTGGAAAGCCCGCATTTTGGTGGAATATTCAAAGAACAAATTTTCTTGTGAAGTGATGGATGGCCAGGTGATAAATGAAAATTTTTGGATTATGGATGATATCATATACTACAAGGGATGAGTTTTCTTGGTTCTTGAATCATCCTCAAGACCAAGGTGTTACAGGCATGCCATGATTCACCAGTGGCAGGGCACCAAGGGTTCATCAAGACATACAGACAGGTATGGGAGAGGTTTTCTTGGAAGGGTTTAAAGGAAGATGTGATGAGCCACATCAAGGAGTGAAGTACTTTCCAGGCCAACAAAGATGAACACACTCACCCAGTCAGACTACTACAACCACTTCCCATTCCAGAGCATAAGTGGGAGATCATATCCATGGATTTCATCACAGGGTTGCCCAAGGTTCATGGCAAGGACTTCATTTTTCGTAGTGGTGGATAGGTTGACGAAGTTTTCACACCTTTTTCCCATTTCCATAGATTTTAGTGCATCACAAGTTGCAGACCTATTCTTCAGGGAATTTTTCAGATTGCATAGGCTGCCCAAAAACATAGTGAGCGACAGGGATAGCAGGTTCATGAGCACATTCTGGCAGGAGCTCTTCAGGCTAGTAGGTATGGTCTGACACCTAGTACTAGTTATCACCTGCAGTCGGATGGACAGATAGAGATAGTCAACAAATGGGTTGAAGGCTACCTCAGAAATTATGTGGCGGGACAACAGAAAGCATGAGTCAAATGGCTTCACTTGGGGGAATACTGTTACAACACCACTCATCATATGCCCATTGGTATGCCGCCATTCAGAGCCTTATGCAACTATGACCCTCTCTCTTTTGTAGAGATTTTCTTTGGAGACAACAAAGCTCCCATGGTCCAGAATTAGATTCAACAGATTTAGGACATCCTTAGAGAATTGAAGGATCACCTACAAAGGGCATAGAATCAACAGAAGGTACAAGCAGACAAGCATAGATTTGAGCGCACCTTTGAGGTCGATGACTTGGTTTATTTGAGGCTCCAACTGTACCGATAGGAATATATTAAGAGAAGTGGTGCAAATAAGATCCCGCCCCATTTCTTTGGTCCATACAGAGTCAACAGGAGGGTAGGATCCATGGCTTATGAGTTGGATCTAACACAGGGCAACAAAATGCATAATATCTTTCATGTTTCATGTTTGAAGAGGGCCATCGGAAAGCATATCACTCCTATTGAGGAATTGCCATCCATGTATGAAGAAGGACAGTTGGTATTGATACCAGAGGAGATACTTGAAGTCAAGGAGAGGAAGCTAAGGAAAATAAGAATCAAAGAATATTTGGTTAAGTGGAAGAATCTACCTATGGAGGATGCCATGTGGGAAGGGGAGCAGTTGATCCAAAAGACAAGTTCAGAATTGCTTGTGGGAAAGCAATATCTAGTAGGGGAGACTATAATGTCCCCCACCTCTTGATGAAGAGGGTTGGCTAGACTTAGTAGCCTATCTTTCCCCACTAGACTATAGTCTCAGAGATTTTGGGGACAAATTCAACCAGGAAACATAATATTCTAAAGTTAAGTTGACTTTGTGGAAAAAGGGGTAACTCAACGGAGAAAAATAAAAAGATGAGTTAGTTTAAGAGTTAACCCTAGGGGTAAACTAACTCAATGGAGGAATAGATTGGAGCTATAAAGGAAATGGCAGGGCACACTCCTTATTCATTCTGTATTATTATCTTATTTTCATTGGAGCTCTTGAGTACAAATAGTTTTGAGGGTTTTGAGTCTAAAACCCTAGAGGTCAACTCGGTGGTGAAATATCCCACCTTCCTTGATCCAGGCTTGGTCCCGGAGGTGAAATAATCCTCCCACACCATTCTACAGTGTTGCAGGTTGGTTCTACAAGCATTTTCCAGGCTAGGGCGCAACCCAGGGGGGTTTCTAGCTAGGGGGTGCACCATCTTGAAGATATTGGTTCGATGTGGAGGGAGGAGGAGGTATTTTGGAAAAGTAACACCTGGGTTCTCTTCGTAGGGTCCCTGACATCATTATTGGTCTATTCCGGAGGAGTTTATCCTTGCAGTTTATTTCTATGAGTTTGGCACGAATTGAAGAGAAGGAGGGTACATTGCAGAAAGTGGTTTTTAGTGTTTGGATGCTCAAATATTCATAGATTGGCTTGAGACTTAATCATATTGGTAGAATTGGCCTGATATATGATTTGGTAGAGTTTGGTGGTCTTTGGAGGTTCCTAGAGGGGAGAATGTACCCTCTTTGACTTTATCAAACTAGGGAGGGTGCAATCCAGTTTAGGGAGGGTGAAATCCAGTTTAGGGATTGTCTATTTGGAGGAGCAGAACTTCTTAGATTTGTTTGAGACTTGGTCTAGAGGTTTCTATCAGCCCGATCTACATTTCAGGTGAGTTTGGAAGGGTTTGGAGGTCAGGAAAGGGTGGGACAAAACTTGAAGGGTTTGGTAGCATCTAGAGAAGAGTGTAACACAACCAGATTGGAGAGGTTTGGCAATGTATTGACCAGGTCCTTCTATCTTTAGTCAAAATTTGCTTACTGGTGGCCTTTGGAGGCCTAGATCCCTTCTCTTATAGCCTTTGGGAGGAATTTATCTTTGTATTGTTCTTCTTATTGTATCGGTTGGCAACCCATTTTGTTATTATTGGGGCTTTCTTCCAGATCTGCAAACCCCTTGTATACAGGATCTCCTTACTATCTAAATAAAGGTCAGATCTGACATTGTTGATTGTCTATTGGTGTTTTTATATCTCTTGTCTTGTTTATGATTGTATGCTTCATATCTATTGGTCAATCAACATTGAATAATCCAAATGCACATCTTTATGGATACACCTGCAAACACATGAACAAACTTAACAAACAATAAACAGTTAGTGTTCTGAGCAAACAAATTGTCTCAGGAATATTACAAAAATCCTAGGGTGGATTTTTCAATTTTTACATGCAAATATATGTGACTAATTTTTAGATTTCAGAAATTGTTTCCTAGTGAACCAACAGTAGCACCCTAGCTATTATCACTTAACAATTCTACATTTAAAATTATTGATTGAAAATATATAAAGAGGAAACACAAAAGATCAGAGATGAATCATTAGCACATATTAAACACAATTTCAGTTCTATAATCTTGAGGGAAAAACCAGCCCTCCCAGCCAATACAATATTACCAAAATATGAAGACAACCTTGTCCTCCAAAGTCACCAAAATTGAGAATAACATTTTTCTCCAATAACCGTACAAATCAAGAAACCAAACCTTAACAATATCTTGGAAATATTCTCTTCCCACAAATTTGTTGCAGACCACCTATACAACCTATTGAGGTCACCTGAGATCACCTTGTACGGACATGCCCCTGCCCAGAAGAGTTTGTACAGATGCACGTGACTCTTCCTACAACAACCCGCGTACGTACGCCACTGTTCCCACTGCAACTCGTGTACATGTGAAAAAAATGTATGGAAACTTCGTAGGACTTGCTCCACTTCGTACAATATCTTCCTTGTGAGGTTGTCTCTCTCTCCCACACATGAGGTGTGTCTTTCCATGCTAAGAACAGAAAATAGAGAGTCCTCAACCTTAGGTCAAATTTTCTCCCTTAGCAGAATTTCCTTTTGTTGAAATCACCAAGCCTTCTAGCACAAGCGCAAAATCACTTATGCTCCATTATGTCTCCACTATGCACAATGATCTTATGTCACAATGACATATCTCCTTTATATAGGATTCCAATGAGTGAGTTTAGGAGCCCTTCCTAAAGTCAACAATTAATTAGAATATTTTAATCCTCTTTGTGGGTGTGGCACCCCCACACAAGCCAATAAATCCCAACAACTTTCCCATGAGGCCCTAGCCTCATTTCTAGTCCGATTTCACTAAAACAAAAGTCAAAACCGGTGTCAATGAAAATTTCCACATTCTTGACACCTTGGCCTATAGTGAGAATACCTCTCGAAGATACAAAAAAATCAACACTCCCTCTTAGCGAGGGACGTATCTCATCGTCCAACATTTGGATGCACCATTGTAACTCATAGTAGATATCACTTTGGATCTACCACCCCATATGCACTCCAATATTCCAAACCGACTACTCCCTCTATCACTGTGGAAAATGGGTCACAATAATTTATGTTGTCAATTATACTAATTGGTTGCATCCTTGGTCACTAGAACACATCCAACTATCTAGTCTGTCTAACTGGACACATCCACAGTCACTAAGGAAAAATATGTTTGACTAGTCACATCCTCGGTCATTGAGGAAAAATCTGTCTCACTGGCCACATCCTCAGTCACTAAGGAAAAAATTGTCGGACTGATTGCATCCTCGGTCACTGTATAAAATCCTACTAAAACACATGGATACTCCATACATGTCTCACATTCCCTAGAATCCTCATGCCTCTGAAGCTCCTTTTTGGCCTCCTTTATCACAGTAGCATAACCTGTTGAAGTACATGGATCCTCCATGGATGTCTCATATTCCCTAGAAGCCTCCTTCCACTGAAGCTCCTGTCTAGCCTCCTCCACCCATGACACCTGTCTGTCAATTATGGAAGATGTCTTTCTCTGAACTGAACCTGAGGGGGAACTCCCTCTGGATGACCATCTCTCCCTCTAAGATGACTGACTCTCCCTGAGATCAGGCTCACTTTGAGATCACATGATCCTCCTGAAACTTTACTCCCTCTAAGTGTGCACATCCTCTAGGGATATTTTCTCCCTGTCCACTGTCCTCTACACAGTCCTGGGAGGTTGCTCCTCCCTCCTGGATCCTGAGGGTTGACTCCCTCTGAACTTTGGCTCCCTCTGAACCTGTACCACTTGTGGGGTCACTTGCATCACCACTCGTGGAGCCGCCTTCTCCTCCTCATCTATCTCTTTTCTCCTTCTGGTCACACCAATCATAGGTTGGCCTCTTGGCCTATATAGGTTTCCCTCCCTAACTCCAAGAACCATTGTTGATATGAAGCTAGTTCATTTGGGCATAAGCAATACATGTCCATCTCGAATACAAGATAGCCCTTCCTCTCAATATCTGAGACTGAGAGGACACTCCTCCCGAGTTCTAGCACTCACAACACATTCAAAACCCTTAGTATCTCTCTTGACTCCAATCGAACCGATACAGTACTGGATCCTCATACCAAGCTCCACACATAAGTCTGAGCCAATCTTTGTGAAGTGTAAAACAACTCTTGTTCACCTGTCATATGGAAAGATGCTTTGTGTTCCACCAACCAAGTCTCATTGCTAGAGAATGCACCTGAAAGGTCGAAGACCAATAAGATCTCCTTTTGGAATCTGTCTGTAACCTCATCAACCTCTATTGTTGATGCATGTTTTCTTCTTCGTCTTCCCCTCTAGACTAGAAATTGTGAAGAATAGTGACCAAGGTCATGGAACTCATAACATCTTATCTTACTAAGATCCTTCTTCCATCTTGGATCTATAAATGCTTCTCTCCTAGGAGAAGCCCTTCTCCCTCACAGACCTCTTCTGTCTGGAGAACCCTTTCTTCCCTTTCTAGTGTGGGTTGCAAGGGCCTAGTTCTCATCATTGTTACTTTTTACCACACCATCCATATCATCCCTGGACGCTAATTGGGTATCTTCCTGGATACAATCTATCCATAATTTGTCAAAGTCTGGTAACTTGTCTCGTGCACAGATCCCCTGCACAAATGGATCTCGGGACTTGGGAAGACCTTTCAAGGCTACATTCACCAACTCGACATCCTTCACTGTCTCACCAATGGATGTGAGATGATCTCGGATCTAAGTAATATTCATAAGGTAACTGATAACTATGTCTTCACCGGTCATCCTGACAATCTAAAGTTGATGCTTCAAGTGTAACATCCTTTCAGTATTATTTTTTTTCTATATACCTACCAAAGCATCATACATATCCTTGGTAGTTTCTTTCTCAACAATGTGAGGAATCAAGTGATCATTTACATACTCTAGAAATACCCGCTTGGCCTTCACTTCCTTCTTCTTGTGAGCCACCAACTCTTTTGGATCGGTAGGAGCTGCAACCACACTCTCAACATATTCCTTGAGGTCATTATCTTCCAATAGAAGGAGATCCCTTTCCTTCCAAGCCCAAAAGTTTGTTGCCCCTTCCAACATATCCTCAAGCTTCAATGTATTCACCATCTTGACCTGCCCAGAACAAGAACAAGTACAACACTCTTCCAATGTTGTAGCCAACAATGTGTCTCAAGATGATCCTCTTCTCTTCAAATTCCAAGCTCTGATACCATGTCAATTTTCACATGCAACTCTATGTGACTAATTTTTCAGATTTGAGAAATTGCTTTCTAGTGAACCAATAGTAACACCCTAGTTGTTATCATTGAACAATTCTACACTGAAAATTATTGATGGAAAACATATGAAGAGGAAACACAAAATATTAGAGATGAATCATCATCACATATGAAACACAATTTCAGGTTTGTAATCTTGTTATCAACAGAATTCCTGAGGGAAAAACTATCCCTTCCGACCAATACAATATCACCAAAATTTGAGGACAACTTGGTCCTGCAAAGTCACCAATACTGAGAACAACCTTGTTCTCCAGTAACCATACAAATCAGGAAACCAAACCTCAGCAATATCCTGGAAATATTCTCTTCCCACAATCTGTTGCAGACCACCTGTACAACCTGCTAAGGTCACTTGATGTCAGCAAGTATGATCATGTCCCTGCCCAGAAGAGTTTGTATGAATGTACGCGACTGTTCATACACCAACCTATGTACATATGCCACTGTTCCTACTTCAACCTACGTACAAGAGACAAATTGTACGGACACTTCGTACAAATCGCTCCACTTCGTACAATATCTTCCTTCTGAGGTTGTCTCCCTCTCCCGCGCGTGAGGTGTGTATTTCCCTACCAAGAACAGAAAATAGAGAGTCCTCAACCTTAGGCCATATTTTCTCCCCTAGAAGAATGTTTTTTTGCTGAAATCACCAAGCCTGCTAACACAAGTGCAGACTCACTTATGCTAGCTCCATCATGTCTCCACACATAATCTCGACTATGCACAATGATCTTGTGTCACAATGACATCTCTCCTTTATATAGGAGTCCAATGAATGATTTTAGGATCCCTTCCTAAACTCAATAGTTGATAAGAATATTTGAATCCTGTTTGTGGATGTGGCACCCCCACAAAGCCCATCAACTTTCTCATGAGTCCCTAGCCTCATTTCTAGGTCTATTTTATTGAAACGAAAGTCAAAATTGGTGCCAACGAAAATTTCCACATGCCTGACACCTTGGCCTATAGTGAGAATACCTCCCAAAGCTACAAAATAATCAACAGGATTTGTGAACAAAAGAGAAGAGGAGGATGTCTTGCCTTGGAGGTTGTGTTGGAGAGATTCTTGCAGTTGGATCTTCTTAGGTGAGCTAGGGTTTGATGATTTACACTATCTATAAATTTTTGGATAGTTGGAGTTTTTATACTAGCCTTGAGAGAAGGCTATGGTGTGTACTTGTACTTCGTATTGAGCATATATATGAAGTTTCCAACTTCCCACATCTTGTGTCATTTTTAGATTTGAATTTCAACTATATATGTTGTTTATGTTTTTCTATTTACAACCATTTATGTCTTTTTTATTGAACATAAGTAAAAGTGCAAATTTTAGTGATTTGACAGGATGTTAGGGTCTTGTTATCACACAATCTTGCACCTTAGTGCAAAGCCTTCAAAACATACAAAGACGAGTGGAACGTGGAAATGTTGTCACTATCATGTAGACAACTACTTATCTTGTTTTATTGATGGGTAACTCTAGCACAAGGGTGGTTTCTCTGGTAGGACCTAGGGTTCCTAAGGTAAGACAAGTCAAGTCCAAGGTCACCTATGAAACTGTCAAATTGATTATCCAATGAGATTTATTTTTCCCAAAACAATCCAAATCTAAAAATTATTAAATATTGTTGTAAAATTTGTATAAAAGATAGATAAGTTACACTAGTAAACAAGTGACAACAGTAGTAACTAGGGTTTAAGTAACTTTTAAATTATGAAATATTAAGAGCATTTAATAGCCAATAAGACCAAGACATCCAACCCTAAAATGGCTGCAATAAAACTAGCGCAAGAAAGTTTCCAATAAAAATTATTTTTAGGTAAAAAATATGTAAGAAAACCCTAGACGTCTAGGGGTTTTATGGCTAAAAATTAAATAGAAGCTAAAAAAAATCTTAGAATTACCCTAAAGAAAACTAAAATTTGGAATTTTGATTTTAAGATTGACTAGATAGGAAAACACCGGTACCTACTATTGTTTGGGGGGCATATGGGGTCAGCTAAGGCCTCTCTTGAGAAAGTGCAAGTGAAACTAGGGTGATAATTAGGGTTGTCTACTACAAACCCTAACAAATCCACCCAGTGCCTTACAAGCTTCAAAATAATTCAAGCGTAAGAAACTCCACTAATAATCTTCGAAAGGGTTTGAAAAAGGAACTTGTTCAAGGAAATAGAAAGAGAGTACACCACCAACACTAGAGTAGCACAACTACACTCACAAGCATTCATAAATAAAATCCATCAAGATTAAGAGAGATCACTTATTTAAGAAATTAATTCATCCAAAAAAACCTAGATCCAAGAACATCCATGAAATTGCAAAGCATCCACAAGAAATCATCCTCAAGAAGGTGCTCTAGTTATCCATCCATAGAAAAAATATAGAAGAATAATAGACAAGTAGTGTTCTCCACAAGTTCCAACAATGAGTTACAAATGAGAGGTGTTTCTCTATTTATATAAAGAGATCTAACAACCCCCTCAATATAATAATAATATTATTCTATCTTTCAACTTAAGAAAATATAAAATATCATTATCTCTTTACAAACCCTAGAGATATGGTCAATAATATATAAAGTATGAGGTCGTTATGCCACCTATACAACAATATCCATGATACATGAATGAATGAGTCAAAAGACCCTAAATATGCTCCCCAAATCAAGTAAACTCTCATCAAATGCCAAGTCATCCTCCTTAACATTTGGAATGGTCTCCCAAAAGCTAGAATGGCCTCCTCCTAAGGTTTTTCATGAGTGGTAAAAAATTCAGTAATAATCTTCTTGTGGAAGATTTAAAAGCACCATACTTGTATCAATTTTTTCTTGAATTTTTGTTATTACCACATTTTTGAAATCTCGTGGCTATTCTATATCTTATGGTGTTGATTTGGAGGAATTTTGGGTATTTTGTCTAAAGATAATTTCTCCCAAAGCAAGCCTCCTTTAAAACATGTGCTAAAATCCCAATGCAACATAAAAAGTGAGTCATGTCAAATGTAGCCATTAGGTAGAGGAACATCAACTATCATCTTCTAACTTCACAATCACTCATAGAATTCATACAATTTTCCAAGTTTAGGTATGATGGGGGCATCATTAACCCCTATTACATGTGTCAACACCTAGGAAGAGTAGTTCCCAGGAAAACCAATCAAGGAGCATGTGTAGTGAAATATGGTATAGTTTGGCGAGTAACTTCATGAGTTAAATTTCATAGTCATGATGAGGTTGTTTAAGATATTCATCCACATGAGTGCCTTTGAAATATGAGGGAGATGATGAGCTGCAAAATTGTCATGTTTTGACATCCTTTTTTCCTTATTTTTAATCCCTTTTCATTCATCCATAACCTTATATTAACCCATTTTTATGCTCATATGTAGGATCTAGGATCAAAGTATTTACCATTACATTTTTTAGTATTTCATTGAATTATGATTAAAATTAGGAAGAATTATTGTATTATGTATTTACTTTTGAAGTAATGGCTCATGTGTGAAGAAGTTGTTATAGGAATGGGTCCACAAGCTACAAGGTTGAAGAAAATTGAAGTTAATGGTGTGGAGAATTTGTAGATCTATGTGTTGCGGATTTAACATGCCACAAAGGAGGGAATTGACCACCTCCAATCATGTAGCCACTTGGGAAAGACAACAAAACATATATTTCATGGTTTTAGTTAGTGGAAGGTAGATTTCTATATGCACATGTGTGAATATTCATTTTTATTATAGATTTAAAGATATCCCATGTATATACCATGGATCTAAGGATCCCAACACCATTAATAACAATTTTGAATATATTTTTAGCAAGTTATTGTAACCCGCATGACTTATTTTGAATTTGGCAATTAGTGGCATTCCAAAATATGTTGGGAGTTCACATGAATCTTGGAATTACTTATGAATTATTGTAAAGGCTTGAAAATATTTTATCCTCTAGTGGATTTATATTTAAATATTTGTTGTAACCATTTGAGAATATTCTCAAGAAGATCTATATTTAGATATTTGTTGTAACCACTTGAGAATATCCTATCCTCAAGTGGATTATGTATTTAGATATTTGTTTCAAACAATCTCATGTATAAAAGAGAGTGTCATCTCCATTTCAAGCGGAGGACTATTAGAGCACAAGTCCAAATTATGATGGCATAGAATACAGTTTCTGAAGATCTTACTCTAATATGAATTGTGCTTTTCATAGTTTCTTGATGGTGTGTGATTTGGTTTAAGTTATGCTACTATAGTTTTAATTTGGTGTCATGTTCTAGGAGGAAGAGCTCACTCCATTAGAGCAAAGAATTGTACATTTTGGTAATCTTTCATTTTCTGAGTGTGTTTATTTATTTATGCATCTTGATTTTCTTTACAGTTAATTCCCTTTCATTAATTCATGGTTTATGCAAGTGTGTTTTAATTTTTTACAATGGCATTTTTCATTTGCAGATTAGTTTTTATCAAAGTTTCCAGCAATGGGAGTTGTGATCTATAGAAAAGGGATGACCTAACTCATGCACTAAGATTTCTTGGTGACAACAGGGTTCCCAATAGCATGATAAAGTGTTCAAGTATATGGGTAATTTCCAAGAGTGATTGGACTTTGGATTTATGTTGTGTGGTGATGCAATTTCCTTTTTGTAGAAACATATTAGACAAACTAATGCAAGTTAAGAATTTTAACCCACACATGCAGTGCATGGAATCTCATAAGTGCGTAGGAACCATGATTGAAAAGATTAAATGTACAAGTGTTCCTAGCAAAAATTGAAGACATATAAACACTGTTAGGGGCACTTACGCATTGAGTTACCATTTTCTTGGCACTGTTTCTTACTACCCTTTGCCTTTTTCTTTGTTTTACTCTATTCTTTTTATTTATTTCATTTAGTCCTTTTTTTAGATATGATTTTACACATAGGACTCGGGGCAATGGCTTCTTAGTGATGGAGCTTTACTCAAGATTTATTTTGGATTTTGAAATTTATTATTTTGCTCTTCACATTGAGCTTATAGCTCTTTTAGTGTGAGGCTCTTCTCATGGGACTATGAAACACGAACCCTTCTTGTGTGACATATGACAACCAACCCATGAACGAGATAATAGAAATCGGGAAGGATGGAGAGAGTTAAGTATCGATCGGGATATAGACATGCTACACCTCTCAAAGCCCCCAAGTAGTACAACTCAACCTAAGAGTGACAACACTTATCTAAAGGATGATGATGATCCACCAAGGTGAAACAAGGAAAAATGCACAAATTTAGAGCATCATGATCCATTATCTAACTCAACCAATGATCACCACTTTCATGACAAGTACATGAGACAATAACATCCAATATAAAGCAATGAAATAATGTACCTCATGTATGTCAAGCACCATAATCATCAAATGTGAGCAAGATGAGCAAATGTGGGAAACATCTTTGGTCAATTATTCGTGGAGAACCATGAATATCATATGTGGAACTATTGTCTATACATGAGAAAATATTCTATAGTTACCCCTACATGTTAGGTGGTAACAGGTCCTACCTTAAGCCTCTTTTATAGATACGTTGCAATATATTGAGGCCATATTTATTAAATAAGGCCCATGAGGCATATATAATGTAAAATAACTAATTGTAAGAAGGATTTCTAAAAGGTTCTACCTACTAGAAAGTTCCTAGTGAGTTAGATAGAAACTATATAAAGAAGTAGAAGCAATGTAACGAGATGTCTTGTGAAGCATATTATAATTGAAGCTTTGTTCATCTGGAGGTTTCCCCCTCAAAGAGGCAAGTGAATGTTTCTCTCTCAATAAATGTATTTCTATTGAGGTATTTTGGTTCTACAATTGCATAATGTTGTTATAATTTGTCATTTCGACACTAATTCTTGTTATATTCTATTTGTGTTATCTTTTTAGCTCGGGAGGTACTCCGCATGGTTTGTGTTGTATGCAGATGTAACCTTATGTTGAAACTACTAGACACTTAACTTTGTAATGAGTTTTTATAAAGTTGTTTTAAAATGGTTCTTTTGTTAAAGTGATTTTTTATGAAGTGTACTTTATAATATTAAAGTGACTTTATTTCATAAAGTGCACTTATGTAATAAAGTGAAATGTACTTTATAATATTAAAGTGACTATATTTCATAAAGTGCACTTATGTAATAAAGTGAAATGTACTTTAATATTTTAAGTGATTTATTTTTGGAGGGAATGAATCATGACCTTGATATTGTAAAAGAGGGATTAGATCTTGGCCTTTGGATTTAGGGTTGGGGAAGGTGAAAATACACTTGGGAGGTAAAATGTCGTCTTCAGATTTTATAAAAAAATGCATTGGGTAGTGTGTAAGAAAAGAGAAAGAGATTGAGAGATATTTTCTAAGTAAGCTTGGGAGAGGAAAGAGGGTGCATTTCCAAAGAGACATTGGGCACAAATACGAAGGAGGAATTTTTGTTTTGTGAGTGTTGTAATTTACTGTTGTGAGGGAGGTCATACTGTATGGATCCGTACAATCTGTACATCAGAAAAGAGGGCATGGAAATCAAGGAAAGTGTTGGCACAGAAATCAAGGAATCTTGGGATATTTGTTGTTGAAGGACAGTCTGTACAACACCAGTTTGGCTCTGTTTTCGAGGTGCTTTTTTTGGGTGGGTTGTACAATAGTACAGACTTGGCACAGAAATCGAGGTAGAAATATTTGGGACAGTTTTGGGTGTTGTGAGGTATTTTTCTCTTGGCTAGAAATTGTATTGTTGTTGTTGATATGCACTTTTCTGAAGCTGAATAATAAGATCTCTCTCTCTCTCTCTCTCTCTCTCTCTCTCATTGGATTTCCCCACATTGGGGTTTTCCCTGGCATTTGCCTAAATTTCTGAGTTATTCATGGTTGATTGAATGTTGTTCATTGTGTTTATTCCACTTCTAAATTGCTTAGCAATGTGTATTTCTGCATATGATAATTTTTTAATGTGAGTTTATACATATCAGAGTTCATTGATGACTATTATCTCTAGGTTGCCAAGTGTATGATAGAATATTAGCTTGTTGATTTTGTCATTTAAATTTCTACATAGTATTAGAGCTTGGGCTCTGGATGACAATGAGAAGTGAGATTTTTGGGCAAGTTTGAAGGGGGGAAATTTTTTATTGTTTTCCTTGATATGTGACAGGGAATATGGTTGCATGCATTAGATTTGAGGATCGATTGGATGACATTTCCAAATATTTGAATTTTGTAGTGGAAGTTCATCATGTCAGTTGTTCTCAAAGAGAAAAAGATTTGGAACTATGTCATTTTTGTTGTTGTGGCTCCCACAGCAGATCCTGTAGCTTTGAATTTGCATGAGGTCAAGGAGGCTAAAGATCAGAGGATTATTATGGATGGGGTAAAGGACCAACTTATCCCACACTTAGCTGAGAAGAAGACAACCCAAGAGATGTGGGATGCACTTAAGAACTCATTTGAGGTGAAGAATGAAAACCGGAAGATGGCCTTAAAGCTAAGTTGCATGATACCAATATGGGTAAGGAGGAGAGTGTTTCTTATTATCTTACCGGGGTAGCTCAAGTGAAATATAAGCTAGTTGTAGTTGGAGAGGTCATATCAGATTCAGAGTTAGTGAGGATAGCCTTGAAAGGCTTCACCAAGGAATTGGAAGTCTTTGTGAATTGTGTGGTGGGTCATGAGAATCTTCTAGATTGGAGCAGACTGTGGGACGATTTCACTCAGGAGGAGATCTAGGAAGGATCTCAGAGCAGTGGAAAAAAGACAGATGGATTTGATGAGAATGTTTCTCTTACTGCAAAGAACAAGAAGAAAGGAAGTTTCAGGAGGGACTTGAGTAAAGTTATATGTTATTGTTGTAACTAGTTGGGGCACCTTGCTTCTCATTGTCCTGAGAGGAAGAAGAAGAAGAAGGAATTGGAGGGGCCTGAGATAGCTGCTACAACAACCATGGAGAAATTTGCTTCCAAGTATGACAAATAATTTTCTTTGGTTACTCTAGTTTCCAATGTCGGTAGCAAAGGATTTGGGGGTGATATCAGATGGATTGTGGATAGTGGAGCCTCTTTCCACATGACAGGAATATGGTGAATATTCCTAATTATCACAGAGACAGGTCTTGACAGGAAGGTGGTGAATGAAGGTGGTATGGCACGAGTAGTACATGGAGTTGGAAAGATTAGATTTCTAATTGAGTATGGAGGATTCCTGGAGCTTGATGGAGTTCTCTTTGTTCCAAGGTTGATGGTTAACTTGCTCTTAGTCGCAGCCTTGGAGGATGATGGATATTGTACATTGTTCAAGAGGGGACATGTATTTATCTATAGGGAGGGAGTGGACCCGATGGAACCACAACTTATTGGTGATCGGGTGGGAATGTTGTACATGTTGCGAGGACAACCTTCTGGATATGATTCAACGTAGGATGAGGAGCAGGAGGCTCCTGATACTGGGGTGGGACCAAGGATTCAGTCTTGCATTCTGAGAGAAGAGAGGGAGTCTCTTCTGAGCACTGGAAGGAGGCTTAGTTGGTGTGATCGAACCGATGCTCAAGGTGGAGTGGATTCTCCTAGGACCTGAGGGTTCAGAGTAGTTATCAGGAGAATATCTTCTGGTTAGAGTTTTGTGTAGGTGTTGATGATGGATCCAATTTCAAAGGGATCTCCTACTAAGCACAGTGTGATGGAACCACATGATAGTGATGGAAACGAGTACTTCCCTCGCTAAGAGGGAGCGTTATCTTTTAGCTCGGGAGGTACTCTGCATGTTTTGTCTTGTATGCGGATGTAACCTTATGTTAACACTACTAGGCACTTAACTTTGTAATGGGTTTTTATAGAGTTGTTATAAAGTGGTTCTTTTATTAAAGTGACTTTTTAATGAAGTGTACTTTCTAATATTAAAGTGAATTTCTTTCATAAAGTGCACTTATGTAATAAAGTGAAAAGTACTTTAATATTTTAAGTGATTTATTTTTGGAGGGAATGAATCGTGGCCCTTGATCTTGTAAAGGCAATATTACATCTTGGCCTTTGGATTTAGGGTTGGAGAAGGTGAAAAGACACTTGGGAGGTAAAAGTTCAACTTAAGATTTTATAAAAGAATGCATTGAGTAGTGTGCAAGAAAAGAGAAGGAGATTGAGAGATATTTTCTGAGTAAGCTTGAGAGAGGAAAGAGGGCAGGAAAGAGGGTGAATTTCCCAAGAGACATTGGGCACAAATCCCAAGGAGGAATTTATGTTTTTTGAGTGTTGTAATTTACTGTTGTGAGGGAGGTCGTACTATACGGATCCGTACAATAGAAAAGAGGGGCGCAAGGAAATCGAGGCAAGTGTTGGCACAAAAATCGAGGTTGCTTGGGATATTTTTTGTTGAAGGACAATCCGTACAACAATAGTTCGACTCTGTTTTCGAATTGTTGTTTTTTCTGGGTGGGTCATACAAGAGTACGGACTTGGCACGGAAATCGAGGAAGAAATTTTTGGGATAGTTTTGGGTGTTGTGAGGTATTTTTCTCTTGGTTGGAAATTGTATTGTTGTTGTTGATATGTACTTTCTTGAAGCTGAATAGTAATATATCTCTCTCTCTCTCATTAGGTTTCCCCACATTGGGGTTTTCCCTGGAATTTGCCTAAATTTTTGAGTTATTCATGTTTGATTGAATGTTGTTCATTGTGTTTATTCTGCTGCTAAATTTCTTAGCAATGTGTATTTCTGCATATAGTGATTTATGAATATGCATTTATACATATCAGAGTTCATTGATGACAGTAATATCTAGGTTGCTAAGTGTATGACAGAATATTAGCTTGTCGATTTTGTCATTTAAATTTCTACAATTTCTACTCTGAATCTTCTATTTTGTTAATAAAGAACACCACAAGTGGTATGACAGGACTTTACTGAACCAATATTTTTAGAGATTATTTTTTCGTCTAGAGACATATTTCAATATCTATAAATAACACAGTGACTTGTTATCCAATGGGTAAATCTGTGGTAGGGAAATAATACATGGGAAATACAAGCAGATTCACCTAGTTTGACAGCCTTGTAACCATGTTGGCACCCCTTCGAGTAATATCGCATTAGACAACACATGTATATGATATTTCATTTCCATGTACCCTTGGGTGTATCTGATTTTCCCTAGGATACCCAAAACCAACTTTGTATAAATCGATCAACTGTCTTGTTTTTATAGTGCATCAAGAACACTCGGGAATATTACTCTCTAATTCTTAGGTAATTGGGTAGTATGGATAAGGGTACGGTTGAGAGTCCTTAGTTGGTTCCCTAAAATATTGTGTCGAATACTACTATTGGATTCTACACATATATTAGAAAGTTATAACACCTTACACTTCCTTACCCTCAGGAACTTGGAAACCTTGTCCTTCATCGCTAGTCTAGGAAATTCCTACATAAATTGTAGTATTGAGAATTTGGGAATTCTATTAGCATAGTAGTATTTAGGGAGTACAAATCCACCAAGATTAGAAAAGAAAAGAAAACGTTTGGGTCCTTCTTACAACCTTATTTCACACCTATCTTATCAAAATCCTTGTGTTGAGCTAATCACCATGGTACCATTCTCTAGTAAGTCTTTTTGGTGGACCCATCTACACCACTTCCATACATATATCTCAACAGAACCAGGATGTCATGTTGATTGCATCGATACCACTCTATAGTAATCCTCTTTCTTGTGGATCCTCATATCTATAGTTACCACTCAAGCTAAAAATATATCCACCGAAGTCTTCTCTCTAGAAAATTTGTGTGATGAGGTGCAACACAAGATAGACCGCAACCACTCCTATGCTCAACAAAATCTTGATGCCATCCATGACAACCTAGCTAACTTGGAGTCACTACCTAACTAGATGTCCAAATTCATGGTGATGCAAACTCAAATCTTCACATCATAATCCTCGATTTATCAATGGTTTAACCCATCGTTCGAAAATGAAGGGGTTGAATCATCTAATCCTACTAGACATCACTCCACCCCACTTGTTTGTGATTCAATGAATCACATGTGGCATAGACTTCCTAAAGCTAATCTCAACAAATTTGATGGATTCAACTCCATAGGATGGATCACTTAGATGGAACATTACTTTTCCCTACATGGAATCATATATTACTTGATGAAACTTCATGTGGGTGTCTTATATTTGGATTCTAAACATTGGCAATGGTGGCAATGGAATAATAACTCACACAAGGGTTATCACAATTTGTCTTGAATATCTATGAACACTTTGAAACATGCATTCATTATTTGGGATGGCTAACCAAGCTTAAAAAATCTAGTACAATCAAAKATTCCATATAAGCTTTTGAGAAACTGGCATGTCTAATATATTTTTCAAGGAATGCTTGATCAGTGGTTTGAAAGAAGATATACTTGCACAAGTTTTAATGGCTCATCCTACTACTTGGTTGGAAGAATCTCAAAGAGCMTGAGAAGCCCAAAAGGTGGTGAATGCTCAAATTAACATATCTCATTTATTTTGTGTCCCCATCCCKCTATCCCCCCCCCCGCCYCTCCATCAATTTGTCTCCATCCTCTCCACCTCTCAATTTAACCTGCATTGAAATTGTGATGTGCCAACTTAAAGGTCTCTACTACAATTGTGAAGATAAATATTTTCCCGAGCATAAACATAAGGAACAAAAAATCTTTCTAGTCATTTCAGAGGAAATATTTTATGAAGCTAAAGCTATACTTCTTTGGGCTCTTCATCCATTCGTTGAAGCCATTCCCTTCTAATCCAAAAGATGTGGAACCACAAATCTCCCTACATGCTTTGACTATAATTTTTTTATCCTCAAACCCTCAAATTACTTGTCTACATCAAACATCACAAATTTATTGTCTTAATTGATCGTAGTAGAACACATAACTTCATTTATTGCCATGTATCCCAAGAAACCCACTACTACATCCATGTTGTGAACAACTTCCAAATCATGATTGATAATGCAGGTTTGATGAAATGTGGTGTTTGTTGTGAAAATGTGACTTCAAATGGGTGACAATTCCTTGAAAACCCACATGTTTGTTATTAAAATGGGTGGTTGTGACATTCTCTTGGGAATTGAATGGTTATATACATTAGGCCCCATCACCATGGATCTCCATGAGTTATATGTGGGTTTCCAATAGGAGGGACATAGATAAAATTTTAAAGGAATTGCAACCTATTGTCTGGATATCAACAACTCCCACCATATGGAAAATATTCTTAAAAGGGGGCATTTAGGAATTGTGGCTCAATTCCATGCCATTCAAGCCTTTGAGACTCCTTCTCAACCCATTCATACTGACATGTAGTTAGTCTTGGCTAAACACCAATTTGTTTTTGAACCTCTCCAAGGACTACCACCCTCTTGAGGTGAGAATATCATTTTGTTTCGCTCGTACCAGTTAGCCTTCCACCAAATGCATGCTTCTATTGCCATCCATTTTCCCAAAAAAACTAAACAACAACATATTTCAGGAGTTGCTAGCCACTAGTGTCATCCGCCCTAGTACCAATACTTATTATTTATCTCTCGTCATGGTCCTCAAGAATGAAGGAACTTGGCGCATGTGTCTTGACTTTTGATCTCTAAACAAACTAATAGTCAGGGACAACTTTTCCATTCCAATCATTTATGACATTTTGGATGAGCTCAAGGGTGCTCGATTCTTCAACAAACTCAATCTTCGCTCAGGATATCACCAATTTTGCATGGAGGAAGATATTCCTAAAACTTATTTTCACACTCATGAAGTCCATTACAAGTTCTTGGTGATGCCCTTTGGCATTTGCAATGCACCTTCCACCTTCTAGTCTCATGAAAAAAATATTTGAACCCTTTTTGTGTCATTTCATCCTTGTTCATTTTTATGACATCTTGATCTATAGTAAAAATTGGAAATCCTTTGTCACTCATGTGGATAAAGTCTTACAACTACTTGTTCTTAAGTGGTCCAAATGTAGCTTTGGTGTCTCTAAAGCAGATTATTTGGGCCATATTGTTAGTCATGATGGTGTACGTGTAGATTTGAAGAAAACTGAAGCAATGAAGGATTAACCTCACACAAAAACTCTTAAAAGTTTAGAGGGTTTCCTTAATCTCACTTTTTGTTACAGAAAGTTTGTAAGGAACTATGGTAAAATTGTAGCTCCCCTCATAGCCTTGCTAAAAACAAATCCAATTGGAATGATGTTGTCGATTGGGATTTTGAGGACTTGAAGAATTATATGTGTATAACCCCAGTACTCACTCTTCTCAACTTCATTAAGACCTTTGTCTTGTAATTTTATGCCTTAGGTAAAGGCATTAGAGCAGTCCTCATGCAAGAGGGGTGACAATTTCCTTTTTCCATAAAACAAATATGTGAGAGGTACTTGGGAAAATCAACTTATGAAAAGGATATGATGGTTATATTGCATGTTGTGGATATCTAGAATCCATGCTTACTTTGGAAACATTTCCAAATTAAAATCAATCATTGTAGCTTGAAATATTTCCTAAAAAAAAGGATTTATTCCCCCATGCAAAAAAAAAGGGGTCACTAAAATGTTGGGATATGAAAATGAGATAATTTATAATAAGGGCAAGGAGAATGTGATAGCACATTCTCTCTATAAGAAGTATGAAGAGGAAGGGTCCCTCTTTTCACTCTCTTTCATACTAGAAAATTGGTTGAATGACATCTTCCATTAATGGTTGACAAATCCCAAGATTTCTTGCATGATCCAACAACTTCAAATGGAACCCCATGCATATGAAATATACACTTAGAAAAATGAAGAGCCTAATAATAAAAAATATATTTATTTTACCAAGAAATCAACATTTAAATCATTGGTGTTATTGAACTAAATTCATCTCCTATAACTGATCATCCAGGGTTTCATAAAACATATGAAAGGATCAAATGTTCATTTTTTGGAGAAGGCCTGAAGAAGGACATTCACACCTTTGTGGAAGAGTATGACATTTTCCAATGACACAAGGGAGATATAGTGAAACCTCCAAGCGAAAAACAACCTTGACCCATTCCACGAGTTGTATGGATTGGAATTTCTATGGATTTCATTGTGGGGTTACCCAAATTTGACAATAAATCTATAATCATGGTCACGGTTGATTGCCTTTCCAAATATGCTCATTTGTGTGCTCTACAACACTCGTTAAAGTCCTCTATGGTCAATAAACTATTCATGGATAATATATTTAAACTCCATGGTATGTCGTAGTTTATTGTGACATATCGTGACCCCATCTTCACTAGCAATTTCAGACATGAGTTGTGTTCACTCCAGGGAACTTAGTTGAATCTTAGCATAGCATATCACCCAGAAACTAATTGTGAGACTGGAGTTGTCAACAAGTGCTTAGAAGTGTATTTGAAATTATTTACTTTAGAGTGACAATCCCAATGAGTCTAATGGTTATCTTTAGCAGATTGGTGGTGTAATCCAACTTATCATGGTGCCACTTGAATGACTCGCTTTGAGGCTATCTATGGTCAAAGTCCCTTATTACTATTATCTTACTTACTAGGAGTCTCTAAGGTACAATAGGTAGACGAAAAATTCATTGCTCGAGTTGACATTGTCTGCAGTACTCTCGAGGATAACCTAGACATGGCTCAGAATAGGATGAATTAGTAAGTTGATCAACATCATTTTGAATGACATTTTGAAAAAGAGGATCAGGTGTTCTTCTGTTTATATCTTTATAAGTATGACTCACTCAAATAAAACCACTGCCAAATCTTTCTCCCAAGTTTGATATCCCTTATAATTTCCTCAAACATATTGGGCCTTCCTAGCCACTCTAAAATTCATCCTACTGGAGCTTCCTAGCCACTCTAAAAATCATCCAATATTTCATGTCTCCTACTTAAATAAACTAGTCAGATCTAATTGTGGTATTCAAACTAGCCTTCTCGAACTGGACAATGAAGGTTCCATTTGGTTGTAGCTCAATTTCATCCTCGACAAAAGGGAGCATTGTCTTCTCCAATGCACTATCTAAAAGGTTCCAATAAAATGGAAGGATACATAGCTTAAGGATGTCACATGGTAACCAACAAATATCCTTCAACAATTTTCTCATCTCTATCCTTAAGGTCTATGCTACTTTATAAGGGGGAGGGCATGTTAGGGTCCTACCCTAACCCACTCAAGTATATAGGTTGCAATGTATTAAATCCATCTTCATTAAATAAGGTATATGTAGTAGATATGGTGTGAAAGTAATAATTGTAAGAAGGCTTACTAGAAGGTTTTGCCTACTTGAAAGTTCCTTCACTATAAATATCATAGGAGGTTAGATAGAAACCATATAAAGAAGTAGAAGCATTGTAATGAGATATCTTATTAATCATAATGTGATTGGAGCTCTACTCATCTGGAAGTTTCTTCCTTAAAGAGGTGAGTGAACATTTATTT
Source organism: Picea engelmannii (assembly GCA_009831015.1). Classification (NCBI taxonomy): domain Eukaryota; kingdom Viridiplantae; phylum Streptophyta; class Pinopsida; order Pinales; family Pinaceae; genus Picea; species Picea engelmannii. The sequence goes on from ML797574.1 coordinate 108,969, forward strand.
CTCAATAAAGGTATTACTATTGTGGTATTTTGTTTCTTCTATAATTGCGCATTGTTGTTATAATATATCATTTCGGCTTTAAATATTGTTATATTCTTTATTTATTCTTTGAATATTCACCAAAAGGAGGAATATAAGGGGATGATTTTATTGTTGTTATACTTCCATAAAAGTGCATTTTCAAATCTGATCATTGGGTAATAGGTTTCCCTATAAGGGATTGAAACTTATCTCTTTGTTTGGTATATTTTCTCCTTAAATTTATGTCAAAAAGATTGGGGTGTTTTAAAGCGAATTATTGTGATATTTGTGTTGTTGTTTTATACTTTAATTTACATTAGTCCTAAAGGCTGAAAATTCTAGTGCTAAGATCTCATAAACCTTCTAGGAAAAAGGTGAAATTTCAATTTTGCGTTAATTTCCCAAGGGCATGAAATTTCCACATGGTTTTAGAGGTTTTTATGATTAAGATCACTCTTGACTAAGAGCAACTGGAGTTTACCTAGAAAAGGTACTTGACCTATTTAAAGTCATTGGGTGTGAAACCCTAGGTTGCTTAGGAAAAGCATTTGTGCCCTAGAAAGGGTTTTTTCTACTTCATATACTACTTATATTTGTGCACTTTATACTTTTTAGGATGTGTAAGGTGATTCTCAGTCTAAGAGAGTGTGATAGGTTGGATGGAGCTTCAAAGTTTGTGCCATGGAAGCTTAGGCTTCAAATTCTTATGGATGAGGTTGATCATTTAGAGCATGTTGAGAAGGAAATTCCAAAACCTACCGATCCAACACAATTGGCCACTCATCAAAAGAAAGAATCCAAGGTGAAGAGAATCATTCATGATTCTTTGAAGGATCATTTCATCCCACACATATTAGATAATAAGTCAAGTAAGATCATGTTTGAATCTTTGGTTAAGTTATTTCATAATTATTTTGCATCTTGACAGATTCTCTTGTGAAACCAACTTTCATCCATTTACATGAGAAAGACAGATACTATGGTGAGATACTTGACTGGGATTAATGAATTGAAGGATCAACTGGACAACATTAGAACTAAGGTAGAGGATCAAGATATAGATTTCATCACCCTTAAGGGGTTTTCTCCTTCCTGGAGGCCTTTTGTTCAGGGTATTTGTGCTCAGGAGAACATACTAGATTTCCCAAATATTTGGGTTGATCTTGTGTAGGAATAAATTAGATTGCAGTCTTATTCAGAGAAACAAGGGGAATTATGTGTTATTGGTCTCATATGAAAGATGACGAAGGGTAGAAATAAAGGCTTCAAGAAGTACGAGACAAATACATGAAAGAAGGACTTGAGTAAGGTTATTTTCTTTCAATGTCACAAGATGGGACGTTATGCATGATAGTGTCCATTAAAGAAGTAGGGAAAGGTATGAATCAAGTTGAAGCCAAGACTATACAAAGTGTAGAGGAGATGTCCTCTCAATGTGAAACCTCCTTTTCCATGGCTTCTTGTTTATATATTAACATTGTGTCTCATGTTGGCTAGTATGTGGACAATGGAGCTTCAAGACACGTGACAGGTCTCTATTTAATAGGATTTAGGAGCGAAGGGAGACATCACTATGGAGCTTGGTGATGATTCCATATACCCTGTGAGAGGAGTTGGTTGTGTTTCATTGGATGTCTTTGAGTGATGTTCTTGAGTTAAGTAATATTTTTTTAGTTCCAGGTTTGAAGAAAAACCTCCTTTCAATTTCTTCCATGACAGATATACATTGGAAAGTGTTATATACATAAGTCTAAGTTAATAAATAATAAAATTAAAATACATTAAGTTAAAACAAGTTAAAACAATAAATAGTAATAACAATAATGTCATGACTAAAAAGTCACGACTTTTCATTAGTCGGGCCCTTTCAAATGTAATTCATCATATCAGTCAATTCTATATTCTTATACGTTATATATTTTTTTATTTCTTTCCTATTGAGAAAATTAAATCACTCATCTTTTTCATTGGTATCAGAGCTGAAAGTTCCATTCATACTTTTTTTTTTCCACGGGAAAGTTTCTCGTTTATATTCATCAGTATATAAACTTTTTACATAGCAGCCATTACAATATCCATCCCGGAGACTCAGCAGGGTTCGACCACAAGAACTCCTCCCATCTCTTGGAGAAAGGTACCGTCTTACCGTCTGAGTTGTCTCATGGGACTTAGTTCCATTCATACTTGCAGCCATCATACCATATAGTTGTATCATACCATACATTTTGTACAACCGTATGATCCGCTCATCTGCATGATCATTACAACCACACTATTCATACATTATGTACAAATGTATGATCTGTATAGTCCATATAGTCGTATGATCCGTACAATCCATATGACCTGTTTGTACAGTTTGTATGTTAAATTTGGATATTTGTTTTTTTAAAAGGACGTTGTACAAATTGTGAAAAAAACATATTCTAAGAGGATAGCAATGGGCTACTCAATCAAAATTAAGCCAAAAAACACAACGAGAAAAATGAATGAAATTAGTTTAAGAATGGAGAAACTCGAGAAAGAGTCCAAACAAAATTACAAAATTCTTGAGGAAAAAAATGATAGAAACCAAGAATATTTAAGGGAAAAAATTATAAAAAAGAATGAAGATATTAAACATGAGTTAACACACAATCTCAAGAATGAGATCACTATAGACATAAAAAAAATGAATTCAATCTAAGATTGGCTAAGATGAGAACATAAATGATAGAGTAATTTAACAAAGCATTAAAGACACTTGTGAAATGTATTAGGGAAGAGGAATCCCCAACCCCACACCATCTTGATGAATACAACTCCTCAGTAACCCATCTCTCCAAGAAATTCTACCACCCCTCCCCCACAACCTAATCCTACAAATATAGATAACATGCAAATAAACATGTTTTCCAATGAATTATCAATCCTTAACATCAACCAACCACAACCCCTTTCAACTCAATTTATATTCAGATACCCGATGAGATTAAAATTAAAGTTACCCAAATTTGACGGAGATGAATAATAGAGTGTTTCTTGGATCAATAAGGTATAAGAATAATTTGAAATACATAACATCCATTTCGATGAGAAAAAAATAAAGTATGCTTCTATGCAGCTTGAAGGCCATACATATAACTGGTACATATGGTGGAAGTATGCAACCAAGATGAGCCACTATAGTTGGGCCAAGTTCAAAGATGACTTTTAATAGGTTTCAAGGTATGATAGAGAAGGATATTTTTTACAAAAATCACCAGAATAAAGAAAAAGGGTGGTGTAGATGAGTACACTCACGAATGGGAAGAATTGACATTGCGAGTCCATGAATTATTAGAAGAGAAATTACTTCAGACTTATATGTATCGATTAAAACCTTACATAAAGGGAGAATTACAAATGCATAATATTACGACTATTATCCCCTATCCTAGGAATAACTAAGGATATTATGTCTCGAGGCCCACTGGTCCTAGACATGGAGTACCAAGAGCCATATGACTTGATTTTTTCCCCAGGGGGGCCATCTTTTCCTCAGTGCATCCTATTTATCAGCGGTTGCAACATCCATCCTATCGGCCTGATCCTGAAGTAGCAGTGGGTCTTGCTCCATGAGGTAATGAGTTTGGGTATCATGGTATGTGTCACTTTGATTTTTGAAGCATTTGAATATGTTGCACTAAAATATCCTTTGTTTCATAACGTTTTCTTGGAAATTATGCTATTTAACTTGTTTATACCTGGGGGGGTGACAAAGTGCCCTAGTAAGTTGGTTCCCTTAGGGATGAGTTTCCACTAGGTGGATCTATGAAAGGTCATTGTTCATTCCTTCCATACTTACCACTTTTCATCATTGTCCCTCTTATCTTCCCCTACCTTGGTTCGGGCATTGGGTTTTCCATATTAGTAAGGGTTGTACCTTGCCTTGTGGGAAGAAGGGGATAAAGGCCAAGAGGGTAAAAGTAGCTGGCAAAAGTTAAGAGACAAAATGAAACCTTGAGATTCTTCGCTCAAGGATTCTCGAGAAAGCAATAAAAGGCTTATCAGTAAGAAAAGGGGACCCATAAGATAAAATAAAACTCAAGATCTAGTTGGTGGATAGGAGGTCTCATCATGAGCTGACCGATTAGGTACATGGGAATGTAGCGGTATGGTACTACCATCTATTTGGTAACCAAACCATGGTAGTGGCTATTGGTGGCATAGACAAGAGAAATGGGGTCACATCACGAGCCATCCTTCTCATTTCCGTGAAGTGATTGTGGGTAACGTTGCCACCACTGGTCACCATGTCGGGATAGTGTCCCCCAATTGTTCTCTTGAAAAGAAAAATCAATAAGACAAAGAATAAAAGGCATTGAATGGGATAGGAAACAATGACATCCATGACAAGGTGCAACTCGCCCTCTATAGAGGCACCCACAGGAAATACCTACATTTCCTTGTTATCACTGCACACCTTGCCCAAACATTCCCCTACACCATTTCATACACTTACATGACCTAGATTGGTCTTCACCTGGGAAAAACCCCAAACTTGAGGAGGATTAGCCCAATAGGACATATTTAAACCCTCTCCAAACCTGGCTTGTTAAACTGCATAATGTCTTTAATCATTTTTCTGGGTAAAAGGGGGTTTCATGCACATGTTTAGGTAATTTGATTATTGGATGTGATTGACATTGCTATGATCCCTGTGACTTATGAGCCCATGGAGTGTGTACTTGTTTTTTGGCAGGACCATGCCCAGTGGACAGGTACATATGGGGATATGATTAGCTCAAACCTCCATGGGGCTCAAATCCCACCAGATGGATGATGTGACCCCAACTAGGGGAAAAGATACACCAGAGGATGGCACTGGGAAGGAAGAAGGATGTTTCCCCTAAGACACTATGGAAGTCATAGACCTAGGGGGTATATCCCTTCCACAATGAAATTGGCCCTTGAAGGCCCCTGACACCATCATATTGACCCTTGACGTCATCAGCTAGGGTTTGGCATGAGGACGTTTTGGTGCTAGTTGGCACGTGTAGCAGCTTTTGAGGCCTAGCGTTTCAAATTTGAGGCCTAGTGTTCCATGATGGGGCCTAATGTAACCCTAATAGGGGAATGAAATCATCCCTAAAGTCAAATTAGGGTTTAATTGTTCATTTTATGTAAAACTAGATTTTTGATGTAAACTGACCATGTCAACCTTTTGTGACCTAAAAGACAGATAAAGGTCATTGTTATTGTATAAATAAGAGATTAAACTCTTGTATTTTTTAATGATTCATTCATCACTCAAGTAGAGGTCTGAAATTTAGCCTCCCTTAAGTGTATTTGGCATAAACTAGTGGTGCGCACTTCTTGAAGGAGGCAATTTTTGGTGCATTTTGGATATTTTCTTGTGGAGGATCTTCAACTAGGGTGATTTGCTAGATTATTATTGGTGAATTAATTGGAAAATATGCATTTATTTATTGTGAATGAATGCTTATGGTTATTTTTACTTGTTTAATGTCTAAGATTATGAAATTGCTAGCTTGAAACCCTAGGGGAAAGACATATGTTACCATCTTTTTCCCTATAATCTTCCATGTGTTAAAATTTCTTAAAATGAACATAATTTTAAGTAGATACTAGATCCCTACCATTGTAGCACTCTATTAAACCTACTTCCATTTCCCAATTGCATATTTTTATTACATTTTGTTCAAGGAAAGAGAAAATCACTAGGGCCTAACCATTGTTACTTTCTAGCAATTTTCTCTTGGAAGTGGATTTTTTAGGCCTTGGGATACCAAAACCTCTCTTATATCTTCCACCCCTTTAACATATCATTATCATTTATATATTTCCATTAATATTTTTTGCTGCCATTAGTGACTCCATTTACCCTAGAAAGGCACTAGACTACCTACTACAAGTGGTGATTAATCAAACAAACACTTATACTCTTATCCTTGAACTCTTTACTAACATTTTCTAACCCTAAATTAGACTAAATCCTAATATAACTTGTTTTTGTAGAAAAAAAATTCTACAAACATATAAACATCCATTAATTTGACACATTTACCTACATAACTTGCACTAGAACCATTCAAAATTCAATTGTGACAATTTCTAGTGAAGCTACTATGTAAGTGCTAGTTTTGTGTGTGGTTTTCTTGCACTTTTGACCATTTCAACTTGATGTTGTTGCAAAAGATAGATACATCCATCTAACTGCATCAAAATCTCTGCAAAAGTGACATTAAAAGCTAGCTAATCATTGCCAATTTTGCTTGTGACAATTTACTATCAATTTGCCTAGTCAAAGTCACTTTTTATTGTCTTTTTCAAGCAATTTCAAGGCTTGAATATTGTGGTTGTTATAATATATTAATTGTTATTATAAACTGTTGCATTGCTGCAAATTCATAATCAGCTAGCTTATTTTATGAAGTTTTATTGTCTTATGAAGTACTAACGATCATCTGGTACTTGGAAAGTGCCATGTTTTCCTTGTTGTCTTGTTTTGGGAAGGTACACAATATTATCCATTTTCTTCATCTTTAAGACATAAAAAAAATCTTTGATTTGAGTGATCTGTGAGAGGGGAAGGATTTCCTTGTGACTATTTTCCTTAGCCGTCTCAAACCCACCAGGTCACCGGGGATGTCTCCCCTGGGTAGTCTTGACATACTCCTAAATAGAAAGGGATCTCCTATTAAGGTGACAATGACAGGTTATTCCCAGTTATGCCAATTCTATATCCACTTGCCTTGGGATTTTGGGAAATTACAAATTGTGCGATAACAACGACTATGGAGAAGTCTCGACATAAGGAAAAAATTGTTGAAAATAAGTTAAAAAGGTCATCTCAATTTTTTTTTGAGTAGGTTTTATTCAAGGCGGAAACCACCCCAAAGCACAGATTCTAGAAATTTGGGATATCCCTCATTGCATTCCAAAGAAGAGAAATACAGTTTGGAATCCCAACGATGAAGGAAAGGAAAATGAAAATATTGTGGAGACAAGTGGTCACCAAGGCAAAAATGTATCAATCAAAATTCATACAAATATGAATATTAAATAGAATCAAACACTTCCATAAGAGACTCTAATGATGAGGGAAAAAAGAAAGAAAAGAGTTGTTGTAAATTTGGTAAAAAATGGTTTTTGGGCCATAGATGTGGATCTAAACACTTTTATCGTTGCAAAATCATTAATGGAAAAAAAGTAGAGGTTCCCACTGAGGAAGACATGTCAGGTTCTGATGAAGATGAATCACCAAAGGTGTCATTAGCATCCATCACATGCATTAGAAAGAATTGTAAGGAAGATGACAAGGTTACAATCCAAGAAGAAGAAATGCAACCACCTACAACTTTGTTGACGGGAAAAAATGACCCGTTCAATCAGATGAGGGAAAACGCCTGATTGCAGGTCCCAATTATACCCACTCTCGTTTGGGATAATTTTTTCGACCATATTTTGGCCTGGTTACCAATCTAATTAATATACTAACTAAATATGAATCTGAGAACTGGAGGTTCTCATATGAATTAAAAAATGAAAATCCTAACTAACTAATTCTAAGCTAATATGAATGATTACAGTCCTAAGATGCAGTTACTATACTATTATATACTATCATATATTGATCAAGAGAAAACTAAAAAGGATGAGTACAATGAAATATTTGTATTACTCGTGCAGAATAAATTCATATATACAAGTAACATGAATGTTTAACAACATAACCATTTAGAATCAAGTAATTGATTAATTAATTGTTTCACATTGTCGTTGTACTCAATTTTAAAATCATGGTAACTGTAAACATGAGAACATTAATTCAGATGTAATTCATAAACCAAGATCCACATACTACATAAATAAAACATGCATAAATTGAATAGTCACATTCATACACATTAACACCACAATCTTCATAATGTCTTCGGGTTCAAATTCACATGTAGTAAAAATATTGTCTTGCTACATCTAGAAACCAAAAGTCCTTTCTTATGGACAATCCTCCCTTTTTATAATGAGGATTCATTGTTTACATGATAATATCGCAATTACGAACCCAGGGTCGTTTTACAAAATGACTCTTCATATTTCAAATCAGAAAACAAGATAACGATAGCAGAGAAATGAGACATTTGGGTGCAGTTATGGAATTTTATTATCATGAGTTTCTTTGCCCCTGCATTTGATCATGATACTCTTCCCAGAGGGAATAGTCTTTGATTATGTCCTCAAGCTTTCCCGATTGCAATTTCTCCATGAATATTTATCCACTGTAAACTTTAGTGGACACTTATTGATGTAACTCCTTTGTTGTGATTTTAACAAAGTGTTGTATTTTACTGGTGAGTCGGGTAGGTCTTAACATGTGTTTTTCCAAAGATTATATTTCAATCTGATTTAAACTTTGTATGCTTACTTGGCTAATTTATTTGTGTTCTTCCACCTTAGAAATTCTTGTGGTGGCACGTGTTTCTTCATAAATAGGTAACATTGGATGCATTTTGATTTCTTCCATGAGATCGCTTGAGCTATTCCACATCCTTATGCAAGCATCAATTGCTACCTTTTGGGTGACCTGTAGATTCTTGAAAAGGGGTTTACAAGTGTCAAAGAATATCTGACATCATAGTCTTTCTCTGTCGGAATATACTGACATTGTAGTAGGGGGGGTCTTGCACATATCTTTCCTATCAAGCATCTTCTCTAAAGCCTCATGGGCTTCCTGATACCTTCCTTGAATCTCTACCATTTTCTATTGTAGCCTGAGTTGTTCTTCTCGACCAGTTTGTATGTTATCGAGTATATTGAGGAATTATTTATTCTATGTTGCAAACTTCTCATTTAGCTCTAGTGTATGGGTTTTGATAGTCTCTACAACAAGTGTATATGTATTATTCTCTTCCAAGGATGTTTTGAGATTCTTTCTTTCTGCTTCTAATTCTCAATTATGGGTGTCCCGTCGGGTTTGATCCTTATTTCAAACTCTGCATTCATCTAATCTCTTTGTGCTTGTAGGGCTATGTTCAATTTTTTTGTATTGAGAGTGTCATCTACTCTTGTAGCGCTCTCGAACTCTGAAGTAAGTTTGTATTTCACATCTCTTAATTCTGTCTCCAACTTTGTAACCCTTGTTTTGGCAGTGTTTAGGGCACTGGTTACCTCAAGGATGGACGAGGAATTTAGTCCTGCAAAAACGTCAAGTGCAGAGGTTGTTTGAACAACATTCTCTTCAGGATCGGGCCCTACCTTCCATTCTACTACTCTCCCTACCGATGAATTGGATCTGCTGTCTTCTCCTCTTTTCCCTTTATTCGATCTCTTCTCAATACTCCTTTTTTTCTTATCATAATAGTAGTCTCCAATGGCCACCATAGTGCCCTCAAAATTCAAGGCTTGAGAAGAAAAAGAAGAATCCCATAGAATAGCATTGAGAGGAGTTTAGTCTTAAGGTGGCATGTTCACAATACCCAGATTAGGTGTTGATGGAGTGCTTGGGGTCTAACTCAAATCATGCAACTGATGTTGTTTCAACAACTCATCTTCATTTTTCTTATCCTCAGATTCTTCAGTTTCCCGTTTAGCTTCGACTTCATCAACCAATCTCTTGGCCTCTACATCATCAACCAATTTTTTTTCCTTGGCTTCTTCAAATTTCTTCCTTTGAAGTGCAACCTGTTCTGCCTTAATTTCATTTTATTTTTTGTTTCTTTTCTCCTCGAATTGCCTTCTGTGATATTCCTCCTCATCTTGGAGTCTCTTTTGTTCTAACTTTTCCTCTTTTCTATATTTTATTTCTCTTTAACATTGTTTTCGACTTGTTCCTATTGGATCAATCTCTAGAATTGGTCAATTTTCACTCTATTCATCTCCTCTTGTTCACATTCAAACTTATGTTTGAAGCATCATTCAATAACTTTAGTAGGGATTATTCATACAATAGTATTCCTTTAAACACATATTCTTCAAAATTAACTACATGGATGTTAGATTGGGTGGGCCCAACATATATGACATGGCTAATCACAACTCATGCGGGTCATGGCCTTTAGGATCTCCTAGGAATAGATGTAGCTCTTGCAGGGTTTCTTCCTCCTTTCTTGCATGAGGGTCATTGGAAATGGTGTAATTCCCTACGTGGATTGGGAAAACATGCCAGAGCTTTTTGATGCTAATTAGGAGAAATGAGGTGACCCCTAACCCCATGGTTTGGTAAGAAATCTCCCTCATCAACACATGGTCTGGGACAAAGTAGGATAAAAGGTGTGGGGATCCAATGGTTCCATACACCCTAATATATGAGCAATATTTACACAAGAACCAATTATCTATCGCTTTCATCCCAGTCCTAGATTCAAAGGAAATCCTATGTCTTGGGAAACCAAAAAGAATAGAGTGTAGAGGGTCGAGGAAAAGATTACAAATTTCATAAAAATATCTCTTGTAATTATTGATCCAAAGCTTAGAGGAGTACACATGTATAAGGGGGTTGGTTTTGGTCCCAGTTCCACCTAAGGTTAGAAAATGGCACTGAGGAATAAATAGCATCAACTAGGAAGACTGACATGTAAAAACATGGCTTTTTCATACCTGGGATGTTCTTCATGTGAAGACATATGTTGAATGCCAAGATGTTTTCCCAGTTGAACATTTGTCCTATTGTGACGATGGTATGGGCTAGTGACAACCAATCAATTTGTAAGTCTGTGATTTTCTCCTCGCCATAAATCTGACATAGCATGGCCACTAACATTTTATACGGTGCCTTGAGCTTGTGGGTGGAAACCAACTTTTTTCCTTTCTTGAGGGTCTCATCCTCATCATCCCACCAATGTTTCATTATCTTTACCGAAACTTTGTTACCTTGGGAGAAAATTTTCAAGAATGGCTCATTGAGAGCACAGGTGGGAGTGGGTAGATGGTATCTCATATCAATGTCTTCAAGCCTGAGGGATGCCACACGCTTCCCCTATTTTCTCATGATGGTTGTAATGTTTTCGTCAAATTTCTTGAAACACCATTGTGTGGCCTCATTGTAGGGAAAAAGAGTTGGTCCAAAAGAAACCAGATGGATGTTTCTTTTCTGGATGTTTCAATATATTTCCATGTCCTCGTCTTCTGCAGGAAAATCACCTGAATTGAAAATTTTGTATATCTCCTCATATGCGAGATTGTGGTCTTCACCAATGTGGGGGGTAGTGTCTGTCACCAAGACCTCAGTCAGAGATGACATTACAGGCACAGAGGATGACTGGAAATAAACAGAGCCCTTTGGTCTTCTGGGATTTTGGCTCACCATGATAGGTGATTGATTAATCTTGCATCATCAGATTAACAGGTGAATTAACCTATGGGAAAACAATATGGAAAACACACAAATACCAACTATTAAACAGTAAAATGAAGTACCTATAATCGATCCGAGTGAATGGATACACAATAACACTTAGCGAATCAAACTTACAAACTTTTGGAAGAAGTTTGGTCATAAGATAAGGATTTATAGACATTAAGAGGTATTAAAATGCTCGTAAATGCGCCATAAATTTTCTGTGTATGAGATTTGTTACTAAATTCGACCTCAATCTCTAACATTAATTCTAATTAAGAGAGGCAGTTGTCCAAATTCATGTATCGAAGTCTACGGGGGCTTGAATTCAAAAATACAACCATCGGATTCGTAGCATCAGAGTGGGAAAACTTTCGGATCAGTTTGAGCTCCAACAGGAGGGGTATCGAAAGCCTATTCTTGTTTTATATAGAAAGGAGTGTTGACTTGACGCGAGTGTGGTGTTTTAGGGAAGGTGGGACCCGTCGGAGTTGTGGCATCGAAGGTCATTGAGGTAAGGTTTAAATTAAACTCCGAAGATAGGGCATCAAAGGAATATTTCCTTATGATAGAAATATGTGTCGAATATAATTATTAAAAGGATTTGAAATACGTCATTGGAGTTCGATTTTTGGAGTTCAAAAGGGTGAGGGACCAATTGGGCCCTGATGAAGATGGTATTAAAGGAATATTCCTTCGATACCTTGGTTGGTGAAGAGTATTGAAAGAAATAAAAATATAAGTCATTCAAGATCCATAAACAGGAAATAAGGGTCAATATTAAGATGCCATGTGGTGAGGTCATGATCAAACATGTCATATCGACATTGTGATGTTCAGTACATGTTGGATTCGAGTATGTCCATCTATGGGATGCCATGTAAGAAGTGAAATTTATATGTTAGAGCTATCAAAGCATGAGGGTCGGAGTCTTGAGTGGTGTGTGGAGAGAAATACTTTGACGAAGACAATTCCGACAGACCCCTTTCCAATGAGAACATCATAAAGGTTTCCGTCGGAATGTAGGATAGTGTGAGATTTGTTCCAAATCCATTGTGACTTAGGCTAAAAGTGAGAGATTGAGATCTATCATGTTGGCTAAGTAAAAACAGGGATCGGGTTCTTACTGTGAGAGGGAGGAATGATAAACTTAGGGAAGAAGGGTGTAAGAGTGCAGTACTAGGAGAACTATTTTTGACTGGGGCCCATGGGTTTCCATTCATGAAGAATTTGTAGACTATATAAGTGATATAAAAATATTCTTTGTGCTCATATCTTCTTAGTGAAGTAGGAATGTACGTATTGTAAAAAAAATTAGAACAAACGGGGGGGCACAACAAGATTGTTATATCCCACCTCATTTGAGGAATAGTGGTACCATATGTGATATTCAAGACATAAAATCTATGATATCGCGTGTGTCAATTAATATAAATATGGAACCAAGGACCCTAAAATTCAAGGGAAAAATAAAGGGTAACATTATCACAATCTTAGTAGATTCTAGAAGTACACACAACTTCATGGATATTAATCTTGTCATACAATTAAATATTTTTTTATACCCTGTAAGGAATCTCATGGTTGCAATAGTCAATGGCCAAAAAATCAAAGGATTGGGATGATTCCATAAGGTTTCTATACAGATACAAAATATGGAACTACAATATGGATATTACACTCTACCCCTTAGTGGAATGGACATGGTGTTAGGCGTAGATTGGTTGATGCAATTTGGTACCTATGCCACAAACCTACAAGAACAATTTATGGAATTCAAATGGAAAGGGAAGAAATATAAATTGTATGGGACGAGAAGTTGGAATCATCCACAAAAAGAGCTCACAAATATTCAAAAAAAAATCCAGAATCAAAATGCCTCTCCACAATGGAAGACAAATTCATCCGGAATTGATTTGAGAACAAATCATTCCTTAAAGGGGAAGGAAATGTTATATACATAATATTAAGTTAATAAATAAAGCTAATAAATAAAAAAATCAAAATACTATTAAGATTAAAAAAAATAGTAATAACAATAATGTCATGACTAAAAGGTCAAGACTTTTCATTAAAAAGGCACCTTTGGATATATTTATCATTTGGCCCTTTGAAATGTAATTCATCATATCATTCAATTCCATATTTGTATACATTATATTTTTATTTTTTCTTTCCCATTGAACAAATTAAATTACGCATTTGCTTCAGAGAGGTACTTTTGAGAGACAATAATGAATCATCAATGATTGTAGTCTATTTAGATTGAGGGATTTGGCTAGAGGGGTGAGAGATGGTGGCCTTTATATGTTACTTGATAATCCAATAACACTCTTACATTCCATTGAGTGGTTGGTATGGCCTTCCAATTATCAGGAGGCACATTAATGGTGAGATATCATTGATCCAGGTTCATGTTTAGGCATAGGCACTATGACTGTATCTCGTATAGATGAGGATGAGAAATATTTCATTGCATAGCATTTTCCTTCAGTGATTGGGGAGAATATGGATATTGTTGATCCAAATTCTCAAGAGAATATAGGATCACCTAAATCATCGGTGAGGGAAAGTGTATCTCTTAGGGGATATGTTAGTCATGTAGCATTAGTTTCTTCCATTCACAAGACTTTCAATTGTTCATTGGAGTAGAAGTGTGATGCCTTAATGGAGGATGTTGAGATTGATTCCAAAGTTTCAGTTGATGGGAGTATTATGGAGTATTGGGATAGGATGGATTTTGGATTCTCTTATACATGGGGAGTTTCCCTTGGTGATACTCTTTCTTTTGAATTCTCTTGAGATGAGGCAGTTCACCTAGTTCAAGTTAGTTCAATTGCCATAAGATTTGAGGTACATGAGAGGGATTCTGATTTTGACAGGTTCATGATGACCTTTCATAGTTTGATGACTATACCAAGTGATTTGTATTCTAATATAAACTTGATCTTATACAGATATTTGATTGTATTTGTAGGATGTCCTAAAGATTTCATGATGTGGTTTCCATTGATCTCGGTCTATGATGTTGAATTGGAGGACGATGGATTTTTGGCAAGTTGATTTTGTTTCAAGGAGATATTCCTTCATATTCACATATGGTCATTATTCATTGGATAATCGAGATGTTGTGATATCATGGTTTACATATTTTTTGCACATGATAGTGGTTGATTATAGGACACAACTAATATTGATTTTCAAATAGAAGGTCTAGTGGAGTTTCAAAGGGAGTCAATAGTTGTTGATGTAAACATATTCCTCATAAAGAGGGAGTGTTAGATTTTCAATTTTATCTAAAAGTATTTACACCATGTTTGGGGGTGTTTTATGAGATTTGGGATACATTGTATATGTTCTATATGTATTGTAGCATGAGAGATGGTATGTGATGGATATTCACAATTGAGATAACTTAGTCAATGGATTCTTGACCTCAGTGGATTGCAAGCCCAGTGTCCTTCCCTTGGGTGTTGGAGATCTCTTAGAAGTTTGGTGGACACACTTCATTGAGGCCTCATAGAGAAACCTCTTATTTGAAGAGAACCCTACAAGGTATGTGGATCATTCTGCATCATGAAGGTGTTATATTTTGACCACACCTCAGGTCTGGTCTATTTCTTCGACAATTATACAAAAAATTACTATTTGAATTGTAAGCATAAACACATTAATATGACTAACCATTTAACACAACGAAAAATATGTTACAACAAATTTTGCCTCACCCCATGAAACGTTCTTGGATGTCCTTTCCATTTCCCTATGCATACTTGAAGTCCCCTTATATACCTTCCAGAGCCAAAAAATCATATGTTTCCACATATATGTGCCTTATTAGTTATACAACAAACATATATGCAGGTTTCTCAACTACAGCCTGCGTACGTCGGGTTTGGTTCTCAAAATTAAAAATAATGTCGGGTTTCCATGTCATGTAATGAGATCCATGATCCTTGACCTTCCATGTTCTGGAAATGATATGAATCGGCCCTTTAGTTCTATTTGAAGGCTATAAATTGAGCCATATCCAAGCCTTGAGGGAGAGTCAACAATTCAAATTTGAGAGAAAAGACACTCTGGAGAAACTTCACTTCATACTGAGTTTGCATCCTTTTGTCCTTAAAAGTATGAACTCTTTTTTCATTCCCCAAGCTCTGTCTTCTTTGTGATGGAAAACCTCATTGACTCCTTTATATGATCTTGCCTTTAGTGGAGGATTGAAGTGGTGGAGGCCCCACTGGAGGGACTTAGTTTCTCAGTTCTGATATGTTTCGTTACATAAGTTTGTCACCTATGTACTTCTGTTAATTATTTTAATAAAAATACTCTTTTCTCATCCAATTGATATCTTGAAAATATTTGAATTATTATTCCATTGGAATATTTTTCATGCATGTTAATGGATTATGCTAATCTATATGCTAACATTATATATTATCACCATATGCTTGTGTATCTTGGTTGTTGAGGACAATTTGTAGGTATAAATCTTTGAGTTGTGTGCTCAATGATGGTCTTCATAAAACATCCAGATGAGGTAGGCTCTTGGCCTTGTCTTGTTATCATTTCATTTATATAGCATACTTTGGATTAGAGTTGATTTTTTCATGTCATTCCATCTATTGTGGTTTACCCCATGCCATAGACAGATTTTCCTTGTAACAAAATCAAAACTAGCAATCATATCATACACAAGTACACAAGAATTTAATGCATAAATCCATTGTTCTTAAACCAAGAATCAATGGGCTCCCATACCAGGGAAAATGGCCCAATCTTACATACAATAAAATACCAAAATTCACTTACAAGGCATAACTTAAACCCTCCTTGGTTTCCATGCCAAACTTGGTTCAAGACTTCTATTGTTACAGTGCCAAATGCACTATTGTAACAACCTTTTAGGGTTGTCCAAAAGTTATTGTTACACACTTGTAACAACCCTCTCTTTCTGCTCCCAAAATATCCCTTTAGACTATCCTTAAAGTTCCCCTTAGACTTGTTGTTGGAGTAGTTTTTTCAGCCCTCAAAACTGCCCTATGAAACTTCCTATACCATCCTCCATAACTGCTATAGTTTTCTATCATCCCTTAACCAACCTATTACTATGTTATTACAGTCCTCCTTTGGCTTCCAAATGGTCTTGGACTGTGGCAAGAACTTCCACTAGTCCCTCCTTCCTTCGTTGAGTCACCTAGGATGTTATCCTAGCCTGCGACAACCTTCTTAGCCTAGGTCGGACCCTCCAACAGCCTCCTTAAGTCAATTTGAGATCTATATATCCTAGTCGCACCTCCTCCTAAGCCAACTGAGTCCCTTGCTTGGATTTAGCTAGGTTTTTCTAGTAGGTCTAGCCTCTCCTATTCCTCGGTGTGCCCTTTCTTGGTTTCAAACTAAGGTACGAACCTTCTCCTCCTTGCTACCTACCCAAAACAAGACAAAACTACAATAGAACTGAGTCGTAAAGAAATTCCTCCATAGATGGACTGATGTCACCAAGGATGGACTAAAATCACAAAGCTCTCCCCACACTTGTCCCCATCATAATTAGGCATGTAACATACCCATCCACCCACAGGCTGGGCACGCTACCTCAAAAATTCACTTATGAACAAATCTTGAATTATGAAAATAATTAATTTGAAATCAAGCATGAAAGACTCACATGAATCAATCAAGATCCATGCTACATAATAAAAGAAATAAACAATGTGCCATGCATAACAAATAACCAGCAGACAAACACATTATAGATACATATCTCAAATATAATTAAATACACATCGGAAAATACATTGTACAAAAAACATAGAGAGCACTTATCTTTGCAAGTAAAAATTCACCAACTAGGTACAAACCAAGGATGTTCCTCCCAACCATAGACATTGTTGTTCATTTAATATCAACAACAGGTCACCCCCGAGCTAGGGAGGATATGAATCCACAAGGATGGGTCCTCAGGAAAATCTAAAACACATAATAGATGGCTAACTAACTCTCAGGTTTCCCAACCACACAACAAATCCTAAATTTTTATCTCTCTTTCCCCTTCATCCTACACAACCCAAATAAATGAACACCTTTCTCTACCATGTAGTCTCTCAGTATGTTCCATTTCTCTCCAGGGTTACAGTGCTGCTAGTCAGGAAATCTCCTTGCTGAAAACTCCAAGGAATCTCAGTTGTGGAAAGTTATTTCTGAATTTCCATCAATATCATGCACACATGCATACATTCCTTCCTGGAATGATCATTAATATATTACATCCATTTATCAATGGCTCTCCTCCTCCAATCATTCATTTCCATGCTCCCCCAAGAGCACACCAATTCAACAAGAGTGAAATGAGGAATTCTAGAAATGAAAAATGATTAACCAAGAGCAACCCCTAAACAACCCACAAGCAGGGTTTATAAAATTACATCGAAATAAGAACCACATGGTCTTCCTCCCAAGAATCTCATGTAACCCCTTTTATCCATAAAATCAATTATGGGTAAATAAAATATAATAAAAATACTTATCCCCTTAAGCCCCCTCTCTCTTGGAATCATATCCCCCTGTATCTTCTGTCCTTTTCCATTTTGCAACCAACAATGTATTTTTTTGTTAATGTATATAGATGTATTACATTTCCTAGGCACTCTGGCCCATTTTCAACTTTACCAGCCCACCATCCCAAGTCACAATTACATAATACATTATAGTTCATAGGGATTAAAACTGGGGTGTTACAAGGCACACATGTGGTTATGAATCCCCATTACAAACCCACAAAGCCCATCACTAAGCCCCCAAACCCCTGTTGTTCCTAAGTTTATACTTTAAGGCTCTAAAGTATACTGTCAAGGCATCTGAAAAAGGCAGAGAGAGATAAGAAATAAAAAGTTAGGTATACAAGGATAGGCTAGGGCCGGTTTATTAACTGTCTTTGTCTAGCTTCCCAATTTTCCTAGGTGATAATATCCCTTTCAATTGCTGCCCATGAACGTTCTAACTCAACCCAGTTGCTAGATATTTGTAAGATGGTGTTGAATAAATTTAAAGCAATACTTGTTTGGTTTGATATGTCGGGTTCGATATTGGGTTGTCTTGTAACTGGTACAGTCATGAGGGATAAATATTTGAGAGATAAATTCATGTGTTTTCTTTTAGGGTTTGCTATTTCTGGTTCACAATATGTGAGAATAACTTCAAATTATGAATTAATAGCATGACAAAATTAAAGGCTGCTTCCTGTATCTGAGTTAATTTTTTTTTAAAAAGGGCATATGCATGAAGTGAAAAGAAAACATAAATCTGTTGAATGAGGTGAGGCATCAATTAAAGAGGAATATCACTGTGTGATATAAGAAGAAAAGAGGTAGACAAAACTTTTAATGAAGCATATGATATTTAAATCTAAAACATTCACAAGTCTTGTACCTGTCAATAGCCAATACAGAGGAAAAATTGTAAATGGTTAAATGATAAGAATAATTAATCACCACAGTAGAGGTAGTACTAAATTGCAGCTAAGCATTCATCAATAAGATATATGAAAGGAAATTGAAACAACAGAGGAGCACATAACTCAGGCTTGACGAGATCTGGAATCTTTAATCTGCATTCGTATTAATTCAGAAAATCTTAATTATTACATCATTACCATGCGCCCAAAAAAAAGCCCTTGTTTCAGTCTTCTCAAATTATAATTATACAAGGTCACCAATACTTGATGGTTGGGGATTTCCTAATACCTAGGAGAAAACAATTACAAAAACGCAAATCTCAACCATTCGCATGATTATCTTTTATTTTTCTATCATCTCAAAAATATAAGATTTCAAAATGATACTTCAATGTTTTGTTGAAGTATCTCCTTCTTTTGATCCAATACATTCAACACACTTTTCCAGAAAGTGCACAAAGTTTCTAGGAGGCACTAGAAGATCCTTCACTTTGAATAGACAAAACTTTCTCTAAACCTTTGGGAACTAGTCTTCAAACCCTTTATCAACAAACTTAATCGATTGCAATTTTAAGTTTGGTTGTACCAACCACCTGTCTATTAGGGTAACATCAATTTCCTTTAGTTGTGAAATTTCCATCTGAATTTCGTTCAATCTCTTTTTGAATTTCAACTGATGTCTTACAATGTTTATCTGTCCTAGTAGCCCAGTGCAATTATCTCTTCCAATACCTAATGATCCCTTGTCCAACAAATCAAATATTTTTTCGCAATTATCTTTGATTTCTTTGGCTATTCTCTTATTTTCGGCTATGTTGTTTTCCCATACTTTGAGCATGATATCGCCTCTTATCTTCTCTGTGATAAATAGATTTGGAATTTTTGATACCTCTTCGTTCCCTGAACATACAACTACTTTCTGAAAAGTAGTCCTTGTTGCTTTAGCCTCCTTTTCCTGCAAAATAATATTATCAAGGGATTTACTTACGTTTTGAAAATAATTTTGAATAATCTCTACCTTAGAGATCAATTTCTGCTGCTCGACTTCTATATTTGTATGCACCTCCAATGAATGGACCTGAAAAACTTTCAATTCTATAACCTGGCCTTCTGTCAAATCCAACTTGGTGTGTAGTTGCTTTACAAGTCCTTCTTGTTGAATAACATGAATTTGACTCGTTTGCACCTTCTGGTTCATTTCGTCTAGACTTGACTTAAGCAATTGAATTTCCTTCTTATCAACATCTCTGGCCTGCTCCAGACCTTTATTTATTTCTTCTCTAATTTTTTTCTCGGTATTTTTAATTTGGTTTTGCAACTGGGGTATCATGTGATTACTTTGTTTTAGCCTAGTTCTCATGATATCAACAATGAATAGATTTGTTGTTGCCAAAGCTCCCATGGAACCTGCTACCTCTGTAGAGAAATATTTTTCTTCCAATTTTTTCCCATCTACCAACACCCTATGCTTCCTTACCATACCACCTTCTCTCATATACATCTCCTGCTTTAACACAACCTTCCTCTTTTTACTGAAAAATTAATCGGAGGGAGGTATCTCTTCTCTAGAGATAGGGGTAAGGTCACTAGAATATATGACTCTGATCTGAGGGAGCCAAAAAGTAGACTGTAAAGGGGTCAAGGAACCAATGGGACTCCCCAGCTCTATGGATTTTTTTTCCCCTGTTTTCTTGGGGGTATCAACATGAAAAATAGATGATGAAGGAAGAGTAGATGATGAAGGGGGAATTGGTTTATTGGACTTGGGAGGTGTCCTAGACCTTCTTTCTGTTTCTTCTCCTGGATTCTCTGTCTGTGGGACTTATTCGTTTTGTGAATACCTTTCGGTCCCCTGTGGATTTTCCTCGGTGTCTGCTTTATCCTGCACTTTTTGTCCAGATCTTGGGGGAGTATTTTCTTGTGCTAGAGGGGTTGTTGATTGTCCCTGCAGTACCTTGGGCAAACCACTTCGTCTGTGTCTCTGGAAGGTTAGAATATTGGTTTGCAATTCGTATGGTAATGTCTATATCCTGTCTAACACCTCCTCATAGGTTTTGGCCCCTTTGAATATGTCATCGCAAGGGTACTTCTCATGTTCATATGCTTTCATGCTACAATGAGACATGTGAGTTCCCACTACTTGGTAGGGTCGTGTTTCCTGTGTTTGAGATCTACCAACTTGACCTCTTCTAGTGCTACAAATTCAACCTTGGAATTACCCAAGTTGAGTAGCAAAAACTTCCCAATCTGTACAGGAAAGACTGACCAAAACTTCTTCTGAGTTGTCTTCAGTTCTATCCCAATGCCACATGTTATTATCTGATGAGCTACGTCCATGCACACCAGTCTATCAAGGAGGAATCTCGGAAGTTCATGAGGAGGGATCGAGCATCTGAAAACCCTAATATAGGAGAAATTATCTTCGATAAACCAATAGGCAACTGCCTTGAGTTTTCCTATGATCGACTCTGAAATACGGGGGGGGTGCACAGCCATGCAACATCCGATGCACCATTATCACCACAAAATGAAAAATTTCATAAAAAGAATCCTTAGAATTTTATTCCCACAGCTTGGAATGATATTCATGAATGGGCTCAGTGCAGGTTGGGTTCCAACTCCAATTCATCAAGGGGAATGGAGTCATGAAACATATAGCATCCATAATGTATGCGAACATGTAAAAGGCTACTGGTCGGCCTTTGGATCTTGCGGTTTGATACTCCATAACCTCCTTATCCAGGTTATCTGATAGAATCTTGCTCCAATTGAAACTGTAGCCTTCGACGTGTAGATAATTTGTGGAGCACGGACTCTGCTATGTCTCGGAGTTTGTTATCAGAATCATCAGGAAAATTCTTGATTTCGTAGTCCAAGGTTTCAAAAATTTGCCTCCAGGATTTGATGGAATCAATGGCATGCAGTGTAGTATCATATATGACATCTCCTTCTGGGCTTGAGCTTTCAGCTGCTTCTTCACTTTTCTTAGGTGCCTTTCTAGGAGCCATAATGTTCGCGCTAGACTAAAAACCTATTCGCAGAGGAAAAATGTATAAACCTGGATAAATGCAATTCACTCCTGATTGTAAAAAATAAGAATGAAATTCGAAATACAGAGACTTTATTAACCTTTAACTTGTCTTACAATGAGCGTACTAACACAGGTGATAAGGAATTAATGTTTTAATGAGGAAGATACGCCTGGAGATACGCCTTTGTGTCAAAAATATCTCCATTTATCCGTTATTAATACTGCCTCATATCAACGATTTCAAAACTGGAGTTTCAAAAGGACTGCTTTCAACAATTCCCGAAACGTGAAACGCAAAAATTAGTTTAGTCACCATTAATCTCGTTTTAAACTAACTTAATTTAGTTTTAGACTTTGTTAAAAATTCGTGATTTCTCATTTTTGAGTTTCGGGGATCCTGTACCCAAGAGGTATGTCATAAGAAAACCCTGAATCGCGAAAACGCAATGGGATTAATTTAGGTGCTAATCACTTGTATTAATTCTTTAATTGATCGAGATTAGTAATTAATTTCTACTTTTCGAAAATCAGGAATCGGGAGTTCAAGGATCAATATTTTGATAGCACTTTGATACAAGGAAACCTAAATCACAAAATATTAGTGAATTGTTGATTGTGTTTAAGAGTTTAATTAATCACGATTAAAGGGTATTTTGTGGAAAGTGCGTCAGGGCTTATAACATTCCTTTTTTCTTTTTTATTTCATTTAATATAAAGCCTTTTTGGGATTTCGGCACTGGGATTCTGGAGTTGTTAACTAAAAATCATACCTCGTGAAAAAATGAATCCTGAAACCCAAAAAAATCAAAAGAATTTTGACTCCTTTTTAAAACTAAGGACGGCTCCATGACTAGGAAAAAATGAAGTTTCAGGTTTAAAGAGTAAAAAATGAAACTTCCTGTCAACATTAGGCTCCATCTAGGGATCTCATTTCCTTGTGGGACGAGAAGAACATGTAGACAAAGTGCCTTCATTGGGTAAATGGGGTCAATAATTCAACTTTGTGAAAAAAAACAGGAGAAAAAACCCAAACAGGATTTTAGGATCTTTATATTTGACTTTGAAAACTCTTCAAAAATAAAACATTCGATGATCTCGAGTCAGGTTCTTAATAGATTTCCTTTTCTAAAATCGACCTCAGATTTGTGTAAGATAATCAAAACCAAATTAACCATTCTACCAGGTTTCACCTGATTTCATTTGCATCAACGTAAAGTAATTTCAATGTGTCAAATTAGGGGATCCCAAAAGCCTATAATGTAAATCCAGCTGCAAGAAGAAAAGCTACCAGAGCATCTTGTAATTCATGTATAACAACCTTATCAAATATAAGGATATTGCTTCACTACCAGCGAGCTTGTTCAGTACCCCGGTGAAGTTATCTGACTTCCCATATTGAATTTCCTTTCACCACTTCATTGTTTTCTAGTATTTGAATGCTGAGATGAGGGCAATCAATATAATGAATCTCCTTTCTTCATATCTTTGGACTAGATGGGAGAAATCAATATTGAATTTCCTTTCACCAGCTGTCTGTATACACTTTTAAATATGAACTGGGGGCAATCAATCAACATGTAATATACTCGGGAAGATATTTGTTTGAATTTGTTTTAACAACATAGTCCTGTCAACTCACTTAAATAGCTCTTGGTTAATATTCTCTCTTGCCTTCAAACATCATTGGCTTCAGGGTAATTCTTAAGGGAAATTTCTTGATATCTCTTTAGGGAATTTCCTTGAGCAAAACCAATCAGTTTATTCCTGTTCGAAAAGCTAATAAGGTTAGGATTAGCCTAGACATACTTCTGGTTCAGCTAAAGTTAAAGAACTATAAACTCAACCTATTCTCGTTTTTGAAGGTTTGTTTGAGAATTTTCACAACCAAAGTGAGACCTTTATTTTCTCAAGAAACTTATGATAAAACATCCAGGGTCAAGCGAGAAGCAAGCTTTACCGTGATTAAGGGGAAGGTAAGGGGCTTCAGAAAATCTGTTGCACAGATGATCGTTCTTAAATATTTTCTTAGTTAGATTTTATAACTTTTCCTTGAGTTCCTCCCCTTTTTTACTTCCTTGTTTGAAAATTTCAGTGATAATGTTAGCCTTAATTGAACTAATGATTTATTCATTTGTATCTCTCGGGGTAATTTAGCCTGAATTTTCAGAGCAGAATTTTGTACCTTGGTAACTCTTGTGTTGCCAGCCAAAAGGGCTATTAATTCATTACCTTTTTCATTGGAAGATACTTAATATAAATATCCATGCATGTCACCTTTTTAGTATCTCTAGTCTCTTGGTTCATTAGCAACGTTCCTACGAATAAAATAGCATAATAATTTTCAGGAAATCTCATGAATCGGATTTTTTTTTATTTTTTTTAACCGGAATCTTAGATCTATAACTAAAATAAAAACTTACCGAAGGAAATGTATCTATAAAGAAAACATGAAAACAAACTGGTATGTACAATGAGAGTTTTGAAACACATTACTGCATAAAGTGCTTAAGGTGTCGCCCATTTACAGGGGCGTTGAGAATGTCTCCATCGATATTTTCTAATCAAAAAGCATTTTTCCCTCAGAAGCTGAAATCTTATATGGGCCAGACTAGATCAGATCAAACTTGCCATGTTTTCCAATGTCTTCTTTCCTGGCTTCTCATTTTAGGACTAGATCGCCAGGGAGGAAATATCTATCCTTAGATTTTTTATCGAATAAGGCCTTCATGTTATCCTGATATCTTTGTAACCTTTCATTTACTTTGGCCCTATTTTGATGAACTTCAACCAGTTGGTTTACCCTCCTGGTAACGTCGTTGGGTTCTTCATTTGAATCTTGCCAGAGCTTCATTACTGACAAAGCAAGATTTATTGGTAAAATGACGTCAGTGCCATATACCATCTGAAAAGGGTAAGTCCCAATTGACCTTTTAGTACTTATCATGTTATCCCATAGAGAATATTTTAAATGGATATGCCATGCTTTCTTGTTTTCAGTCAAAACCCTTTTTATTACGGTAATCAGACTTTTATTAGATGATTTAGCTAGAACATTACCCTATGGATAGTAAGTTGTGGAGTGTTCTAGTATGATGTTATATTTTTGGAAAAATCTTATCATGGCCATGGACTTAAATGCTTGCGCATTATTAGTGACTATCTTTCGAGGATAGCCAAACCTGGATAAAATATTTTCTTCTAGAAAACTGATTACTGCAGAGTTAGTTGCATTTCTCGTGGGAATATCTTCCACCCATTTGGTGAAATAGTCCGTAGCAGTTAGAATCCACTTGTGTTGAGCACTGGAATGTGGAGGAATATCTCCAATGAAATCGAGACCCCATTGCTGAAATGGAGCTTTGGTCTTAACTGGAATTAAAGGAAAAGCTGGGACTTTCTGCTTACCTATAAACAACTGACAAGGAATGCAATTTTGGACTTTAATGTTTACCTCTGTGAACAAATTGGGCCAGTAATACTTGACTCTTAAGATTTTATAAGCTATTGCTTGCCAGGCGTGGTGTCCTCTGCACACTTTGACATGGAATTCATCTATGACCCTTTCTGTTTTGGTCTCAACTAAGCACCTCAGCAAGAAACCTAGGGGGTCTTTCCAATACAATTTACCATCTATGATACAGTATTTTACAGCGTGTAACTTCAATTTCCTAGTTTTAGATGGGGTTAGTTCACTGGGACATTGAAAGGTTAGTAGGTAAGAAACAATATCATGATACCAAAATGAAGTAGAGAACTTGTCTTGAATTTCAACTGTGGGTGTAGTGACATCAAGCTCATCTATCTCTAAAAATCCCTCGTTCTCTTGCAACAGATTTATTCCAAGTGCTTTTAAATTTGATTTGGCTAGCAATTTGGCCAAATCCTGACCTTTGATAATTTTAGTCGGTTTGACTTCCAGGTCAAACTCCTAGATTTTAGCTAGCCACCTACCTCTTCTTCTATCGTTGTTTGGTTGCACCAGGATATCTTTAACAGAGCTTGAAGGCACGTAAGAAATGATATTTGAGTGCAACACGTAAGTTCTAAAAACCTTGAGAGCTTTCACCATTGCATAGGCTTGTTTTTCCAATATGTCATACTTCAACTCAGCATCTCTAAGAATTCTGCTAAAAAATGCAATAGGTCGCTCGAAACCTTCCTCATTTTTCTGTAACAATACAGCTGCGATAGTGTGTTCAGAGGCAAAAGAAAAAATCAAAAACTCCTTTGTGTAATCTAGGCTTGCCAAAACTGGTGCTTCGCTTATTACTCTCTTGATATGTTGAAATGACGTTTTGGCTTCATTTGTCCACTTCACCTCACTGTTCTTCTTGAGCATATATGTAATCAATTTTATGATTTCAGCAAAGTTGGGTATGAATCTTCTCAAGAAATTTATTTTTCCTAAAAATGACTAAATTTCTTTTACATTTCTAAGAATATTTATAGTATCTATTGCCTCGACCCTTTTGGGATCAATTTTGATTCCATCTCTAGACACTATATGACCCAAGAGTTTACCTTCCTGCGTTGCGAAATGGGATTTCTTGGGGTAAAGTGACAAACCAAATTTGCGACATTTCTCGAAAGTTTGTTTGAGGTGTGTTAGATGTTCTGCATCAGATTTAGAGAAAACAGTCAGGTCATCAAGATAGATAACGACAAACTTATCTCTTTTGCCCATGAAAGCGATATCCATGGCCCGCTGGAAAGTTGTCCCTGCATTCATTAAACCAAAAGGCATTTTTTCATACATAAAGCTACCCCAAGGGGTAGTGAACATAGTTTTTTCTTTGTCATCTTGATGTACTGCAATTTGATTGTAACCTGAAAAACCATCAATCGTGGACATTCTTTTAGCTCCAACTACCTTTTCTAAAACATGATCCATCTTAGGTAATGGATAATTGTCCTTAAGTGATGATTTATTTAGGTTTCTAAAATCTACACACAAACTGATTTCACCATTTTTCTTTCTTACTGGGACTAAATTGGCTACCCACTCAGAGTATCTTAGTGGGACAATGATTTTAACGTCCAGGAGTTTTTTGACTTCTTTTTATATCACTGGTAGTAACGTAGGGTTAATTTGTCTGAGTTTCTGCCTAAAAGGTTTGACACCTTGTTTCAGAGGAATTTTATGTTCCATTATAGTAGTGTCATAAGTTCTCAATTCGTCATAAGACCAAGTGAAAATGTCTTTATATTGTCTAAGAAACTCAACATACTTACTTTTGATTTTAGGAGACAGGTACTTGGATAATTTCACCAACCTAGGATTTTCTTTGGTACCTATATCGCAATCCTCGACCTCCTCTGGCTGAGGCTGTAAAGTGGACTTCAAAGGGATGTCATCATGATTAAATAACCTTTCAGTAAGAGCTTAACCTAGGGTGTTTGGCCTAGTACTGACGATTTACCTATTTCACAATTAACTCTGCATCGCCAAAGACTTCCAAGTTTTTTATTTTCATTCTCCTGGCAGCTTCTAATCCTAACACTAAGGCTTCATACTCACATACATTATTGGTGTGGTCAATGTCCCACTGTAGTCTATAAGAGAAAGGGATAACGAATTTTTCACCAGGTGCCACAAAGAGAACTCCAACCCCTGCTCCAAAATAAGATGAGGCACCATCAAAAAACATTTTCCAAACACCAATGTTATATACATCTTCTTTTATTTGTTATTTTTCTTTTTTCTTTTCTATACAACTTTCTTCTATACATACATCAATATCATCGTCTATAGATAAAATACAATTACCCAAATCTTGATTTGCAATATAAACATGGTAGTTATTTGGATTGAGTGGGTCACTTATCGTAAAGGCCAACCTGGTTTCTCTGTACAAGTGCGTGAACTATCCTTCAAAAACTGGAATTTTGGCATACGTCATGTCGAGTTGGAGGGAACCTCCAAGTTTGGCGCCCCAGGACCTGGATAAGAGAATTCCATACTTCGAGGGTATATCAGCGACAACCACATCCATTAGAACGCTTTTCATAGGTATATGTGCAAGATTAATGACTAAGTCTTTTATCATGCCTATACACTTAAATTTTCTTGAATCGAATGAATATAAATCTCCATAAGGTCTGGTAATTTCAAGACCAAGTCTATCCATAATGGATTTAGGCATTACATTGTAAGAGGCTCCAGAATCTAACATGCAATTATGGAGTAGGTGATTGTACACAGTCATTGTGATATAGAAAGGGGAAATGGTGTCTTTGGCACCTTCGAAGTGTGGGCCGAAAATTATGTTAGGCTAGTCATATTCTAAATTTATAACATCGGCCTGGCTTTGGTTTTCTGAAAAACTAATTAATTTAGAGATTTTTTTTCTGTATATTGGGTTTTTTTCCAATTCGACGAGGGGTATCGGAATTTTGATTTTATTGATTTCGTTTTCCAGATTAAAATTTCCTATTGTTTTGTCAATCTCTAAGGTTTGGTTTTCAAGCCCTTTCTTTTCAGATTTATTTTGTTGTGGGGTTTTCATTTCAGTTACAGGAACCTATGCTTTCTGTGTGTGTTACGACAGGTTTTTCCGTTGACTTTGTCTTGGTAGGTTGTGTGTCAGCAGTCTTAGTTTTTACGGTCTGTTTTTCAGCGATCTTCGAAATTGCCTCATCTGTTTCACCCCTCGGCACAATCTTTTTCACTAGGGGAGTTGTGCAACTCTTGTTTCTAGGCCTTAGATTGTACTTTTGGTGGAGTTCGGCCATTATATCGTCTGTGATTCCCTGATAGGTTGAATCTTCCGTAAAACTATTGTTCTTGTTATTCTCATATCTATGTTTTGTAGTTACAAATTTTTCATAATCTTGCCTTGTTAAAAAAGGTTGTAGGCAGTCATTGCCAAGATTATTTATGTCTTCTTCTAGTTCCTCAAAATCTTCCACGTCCTCTCCTCCTAGAAAGTTCTCACTTTTAAAAGGGCCTTGGATTTTTTTATCTTCATTCTTAATTTGTTTTTGTTGATTTTGAGGGTTAGGATTCCTT
>ML797574.1:139196-152158 GCA_009831015.1 Picea engelmannii
AGTTTCTTAACTGTCTCTGTCTAGCTTCCCAATTTTCCTGGGTGCTAATATCCCTTTCAATTGATGCCCATGAACATTCTAACTCAACTCGGTTGCTAGTTGTTTGTAATATGGTGTTGAATAAATTTAAAGTGATACTTGTTTGGTCTGATAGGTCGGGTTTGATATTGGGTTGTCTTGTAACTGGTACAGTCATGAGGGATAAAGATTTGAGAGATAAATTCTTGTGTTTTCTTTTAGGGTTTTCTATTTCTGGTTCGCAATATGTGAGAAGAACTTCAAAATATGAATTAATAGCATGACAAAATTAAAGGCCTCTTCCTGTATCTGAGTTAAATTAAAAAAAAAAAAGGAATATACATGAAGTGAAAAGAAAACATAAATTTGTTGAACGAGGTGAGGCATAAATTGAAGAGGAATCTCACTTTGTGACAGAAGAAGAAAAGAGGTAGAAAAAACTTTTAATGAATCATATGATATTGAAATCTAAAACATTCACAGGTCTTGTACCTGCTGATAGTTGATACAGAGGAAAAATTGTAAATGGTTAAATGACAAGAATAATTAATCACCACAATAGAGGTAGTACTAAATTGCAGCTAAGCATTCATCAATAAGATATATGAAAAGAAAATGAAACAACAGAGGAGCACATAACTCAGGCTTGGCAAGATATGGAATCTTCAATATGCATTCGTATTAATTCATAAAATATTAATAATTACTTCATTACCATGCGCCCAGAAAAAGCCCTTTTTTCAATCTTCTCAAATTATATTTATACAAGGTCACCAATACTTGATGATTGGTGATTTCCGAACTCCTAGGAGAAAACAGTTACAAAAACACAAACCTCAATCGTTCACATGATTATCTTTTTTTTTCTATCGTCTCGAAAATATAAGATTTCAAAATGATACTTCAATGTTTTGTTGAAGTATCTCCTTCTTTTGATCCAATACATTCAACACACTTTTCCAGAAAGTGAACAAAGTTTCTAGGAGGCACTAGAAGATCCTTCGCTTCGAATAGATAAAAATTTCTATGAACCTTCGGGAACTGGTCTTCAAACCCTTTATCAACAAACTTAATCGATTGCAATTTTAAGTTTGGTTGTACTAGCCACCTGTCTATTAGGGTAACATCAATTTCCTTTAGTTGTGAAATTTCCATCTAAATTTCGCTCAAGCTCTCTTTGAAGTTCAATTGATGTATTACAATGTTTATCTATCCTAGTAGCCTAGTGCAATTATCTCTTCCAATACCTAATGATCCCTCATCCAACAAATCAAAGATTTCTTCGCAATCATCTTTGATTTCTTTGGCTATTCTCTTGTTTTCGACTATGTTGTTTTCCCATACTTTGAGCATGATATCGCCTCTGATCTGCTCTGTGACAGATAGCTTTGGAATTTTCGATACCTCTTCGTTCCCTGAACATACAACTTCTTTCTGAAAAGTAGTCATTTCTTCTTTAGCCTCCTTTTCCTGCAAAATAATATTATCAAGGGATTTACTTACATCTTGAAAATAATTCTGAATAATCTCTACCTTAGAGATCAATTTTTGTTGCTCGGCTTCTAGCTTTGTATGCACCTCCAGTGAATGGACCTGAAAAAATTTCAAGTCTATAACCTAGCCTTCTGTCAAATCCAACTTGGCTTGTAGTTGCTTTACAAGTCCTTCTTGCTGAATAACCTACATTTGACTCGTTTTCACCTTCTGGTTCATTTAGTCTAGAATTGACTTAAGCAATTGAATTTCTTTCTTATCAACAACTCTGTCCTGCTCCAGACCTTTATTTATTTCTTCTCTAATGTTTTTCTCAGTATTTTTAATTTGGTTTTGCAACTGGGCTATCATGTGATTACTCTGTTTTAGCCTAGTTCTCATGCTGTCAACAGTGAATAGATTTGTTGTTGCCAAATCTCCCATGGAACCTGCTACCTCTGTAGGGAAATCTTCTTCTTCCAAGTTTTCCCATCTACCAACACCCTATGATTCCTTATCATGCCACCTTCTCTCATATACATCTCTTGCTTTAACACAACATTCCTCTTTTTACTGAAAAAGTAATCATAGGGATGTATATCTTCTCTAGAGATAGGGGTAAGGTCACTAGCATATATGACTCTGATCTGAGGGAGCCCAAAAGTAGACTGTAAAGGGGTCAAGGAAGCAATGGGACTCCCAAGCTCTATGCACTTTGTTTCCCCTGTTGTCTTGAGGGTATCAACATGAACATTAGATGATGAAGGAAGAGTAGATGATGAAGGGGGAATCGGTTTATTGGACTTGGGAGGTGTCCCAGACCTTATTTTTGTTTCTACTCCTGGATTCTCTGTCTCTAGGAATTCTTCATTTTGTGAATACCTTTTGTTCCCCTGTGGATTTTCCTCGGTGTCTTCTTTATCCTGCACTTTTTGTCTAGAACTTGAGGGATTATTTTCTTGTGCTGGAGGAGGGGTTGTTGACTGTCCCTACAGTACCTTGGGCAAACCACTTCATCTATGTCTCTAGAAGGTTAGAAGAATAGTTTGCAAGATGGATGGTAATTTTTGTATCCTGTCTAACACCTCCTCATAGGTTTTGGCCCCTTTGAATATGTCATCGCAAGGGGACTTCTCATGTTCA
The DNA here is from genome assembly GCA_009831015.1 of Picea engelmannii. NCBI lineage: Eukaryota > Viridiplantae > Streptophyta > Pinopsida > Pinales > Pinaceae > Picea > Picea engelmannii. The sequence goes on from ML797574.1 coordinate 141,831, forward strand.
TACGCTTTCACGCTACAATGATCCATGTGAGTTCCCACCAATTGGTAGGGGTCGTGTTTCCTATGTTTGAGATATACCAACTTGACCTCTTCTAGTGTTGCAGCTTCAACCTTGGAATGACCCAAGTTGAGTAGAGAAAACTTCCCAATCTGTACAGGAAAGACTGGCCAAAAATTCTTCTGAGTTGTCTTCGGTTCTATCCCATTGCCGCATGTTATTATCTGATGAGCTACTTCTTTGTACACTAGTCTGTCAGGGAGGAATATCTCAAGTGCATGAGGAGGGATCGAACATATGAAAAACCTTAGTAGAGGAGAAATTATCCTCAATAAACTGATCGACAACTGCCTTGAGGTTTCCTATGACCGACTCTGAAATGCAGGGGGTTGCACAGCCATGCAGCATCTGATGCACCGATATCACCAAGAAATGACAAATTTCGTAAAAAGAATCCTTAGCATTTTCTTCCCACAACTTGGAATGATATGCATGAATGGGCTCAGTGCAGGTTGGGTTCCAACTCCAATTCATCAAGGGGAATGGAGTCATGAAACATATAGCATCCATAATGTATGCGGGCATGTAAAAGGCTATTGGTTGGCCTTTGGATCCCGTGGTTTGATACTCCATAATCTCCTTAGCCAGGTTATCTGATAGAATCTTGTTCCAATTGAAACTGTAGCCTTTGGCTGCTTCATGTAAAAGGGGTACCCATTATGCAGGGAAATGGGTAGGACTTTTATTCTTGAGGAGTCTACATAGCATCAGAGCTACATAGACCATGCACTCATTTAATGGGGTTGTGGCATATACGCTATGGGAATTGGCCCTTAATTTTGTTGGGTGTCCCCACCAGTCTTTGATTATGCCAGAGTATGTTTGATCTGCCTCTGTGCATTCTTTTCTTTGAAATTCCCTTACGAATTCTTTATTATAAATATATTTAGAATTGGGAGACAGTTTGTACATTACTTCTATATGCTCTGGCCTGAAAGAGTCGACGAAAACCCCTTGGATATTCATAATGATCCTCGTTTGTACATATGTTCTCTCTAAATCCCAAATGATCATATCGTTGTATGACATGAGTCGTGGGTGTGTAGCTACTTTGTGGAGCTCAAACTTTGCTATGTCTTAGAGTTTGTTATCAGAATCATCAGGAAAATTCTTGATTTTGTAGTCCAAGGTTTCGAAAATTTGCCTCCAGGATTTGATGGAATCAATGGCATGCGGTGTAGTATCAGATATGACATCTCCGGGCTTGAGCTTTCAGTTGCTTCTTCACTTTTCTTAGGTGCCTTTCTAGGATCCATAATGTTCACGCTAGACTGAAAACCTGTTCGCAAAGGAAAAATGTATAAGCCTAGATAAATGCAACTCACTCCTAATTGTAAAAAATAAGAATGAAATTTGAAATACAGAGCCTTTATTAACCTTTAACTTGTCTTACAATGAGCATATTGACAGAGGTGATAATGAATTAATGTTTTAATGAGGAAGATACACCTGGAGATACGCCTTTGTGTCAAAAATACCTTCATTTGTCCGATATTAATACTGTCAAAATGTGAAATGCGAAAATTAGTTTAGTCATCATTAATCCCATTTTAAACTAACTTAATTTAGTCTGAGACTTTTTTAAAAAATCGTGATTTCTCATTTCGGAGTTTCCGGGATCCTGTCCCCAAGAGGTATGTCATAAGTAAACCCTGAATCGCGAAAACACGATGGGAGTAATTTAGGCACTAATCACTTGTATTAATGCTTTAATTGATCAAGATTAGTAATTAATTTCTACTTTTCGAAAAATCGGGAATCGTGAGTTCAAGGATTGATATTTTGATAGCACTTTGATACAAGAAAACCTGAATCGTGAAAGATTAGTGAATTGTTGATTGTGTTTAAGAGTTTAATTAATCATGATTAAAGGGTATTTTGTGAAAAGCACGTCGGGACTTATAACATTCCTTTTTTCTTTTTTATTTCATTTAATATAAAGCCTTTTTGGTATTTCGGCACCGGGACTCTGGAGTTGTTAACTAAAAATCATACCTCGTGAAAAAACGAATCCCAAAACCTGAAAAAATCGAAAGACTTTTGACTCCTTTTTAAAACTAAGGGCGGCTCCATGACTACGAAAAAATGAAGTTTCAAGTTTAAAGAGTAAAAAATTAAACTTCGTGTCAACAACCCCCATCTCAAAATACAAGGGACTTTTCACCAAATGAAAGGGACAGTATGGTGCCCATGATGATTCCCACATGCCTGAAACCTAGGCCACTGGTGGGAATGCCTCCTGATGTTAAACAATCATCAACACTCCCTCTTAGCGAGGGAGTCATTCCATTCTCCATCATCACCTAGAAGTAGCATTGCCTCCCATCCTAGGAGTAGCTTTATCTTCCGCACTAGATCCACTACCATAGTTTATCTCCAATCTGCATGATTGGATTCTCCCCTATCACTGAGGCAAGTCCTATTGTCTATCATAATCCCTCCATGGAAGACACCATGCTCCTATAAGTCTTCCACTCCTGAGCATCCTTCCTGGACATCCCAACCCATGACACCTTCTTGACAGTCTTAGAATATGCTTCTCTCCCATATGGACCTGAAGGTTGGATCTCACTGAATGACCGACTCTCCCTTTGAGCCTCATGACTCCTTATGAATTTGAACTCCCTCTGAAGTTGGACTCCCTCTGAATCCACTAAATCCATATGAAGTTTGACTCCCTCTGAATCCACTGACTCCCTTTGAAGTCAGACTCCCTCTGAATCCACTAACTCCCTATGAGTTCGAGCTCCCTCTGAGTCTTCTCAAACTTCAAATATACATGTTCCCCGTCCATTATCGCTCTACTACTGAGGGTCATGGCTCGCATAGGTTATCCCTTATTCCTATACACATTTCCCTATCTAACTCAAGGACTATTGTTGTGCCTAGGTTAGATCCTTTGGGAATCCAACAACACCTGTCCATCTTGGAACAAAAAAACTACATTTCCCTTCTCCTCAATCACTTAGACCAAGAACACACTCCTTGCACCCATAGTGCATTTTTCACTCGCAACACATCCCCTGACTCCATCCGCAATACCACTGCTCCATATCCATGTACTACATGCATGGTCCTCATGCCAAGCTCCTTGTGCATACCTAAGTCAGACACTATGAAGCTCTCGAAAAAATATTGTGCCCCTGTTATGTGATAATGGTTCCCACTATATAAGAACCATGCAATCCTCCAAGGAAAGCCTCTTTCTTACCTAAGTCATGACAATCCAATGAAATTATTCCCAAGTCCATCATCCAAAAGCTCTTCATGTCTACACACTCTACAACTGAATCTCTGTCCTCTCTTTGAACATTCCTGAGATATGGATGGACACTTAGTCTAGTCCATTCTAGGCCTCCATAACTCATCTATGCAAGTGTACTCATCCTCCCGGATCAAATACCTCATACATTTTCATAACTTGACAATGTGCAACTCTCTGTCTCGATGAATACTTTATCTCGTTAAATTTCCAAACATTCGAAGCTATCTTGTATGTGCCAAAGAACTTGAGCTGAACTCAACGAAAATCAACATGAAAAGTCACTACAAGTCCATCATCGGAGTTGGAAAACCGCCACACAACTTACTACAATGAAATGAGCTCTTCGCCAATCCACCAAAACTCCCAACCTGCCACACTGTTGAGCTGCAATAGTCCACAAATCCTCATCTGGAGGGTCTACTCCATGTCTCAAACCAAAGACCATTTATCCTCTTACCACCTGCAATAGTCATTATTTCTCCTTCTCAAATATATCTCCTCAACACTGCTACAACTCCCTCTTAGAGTTGTCTCGTGTAAATATCTCAGATCCAACTGCCCTTCTTAGAACCACAACTCTAACTCCATGTTAGATTTTGACCCCACCTCATTTTTGGTCTATGTCTTCGATAATTATACACAAATTTACTATTTGAATTGTAAGCATAAACACACTGAGATTCCTAACCATTTAGCACGACGGAAAATCAAAACTAGCAATTAGATCATACACAAGTACACAAGAATTTAATGCTTAAATCCAATGTTCTTAAACCAAGAACCAATGGTCTCTCGTACGAGGGACAATGGCCCAATCTTACATATATTAAAATACCAAAATTCACTTACAAGGAATAGTTGAAACCCTCCTTGGTTTCCATGCCAAACTTGGTTCAAGACTGTTGTTATTACAACTCCAAATGCATTGTTGTAACAACCTCTTAGGGTTTTCCAAAATTTATTGTTACACACCTATAACAACACTCTTTTGTTGCCCCCAAAATATCCCTTTATACTTTCCTCAAAGTGCCCCTCAGACCTATTTTTGGAGTGGTTGTTCTACCCTCAAAACCTCCCTAAGTACTGCTCATATGTGGGTTGTAATAGCCCCTTTTCTTGGTTGTAACAACCCTCTAAAACTTCATATACTAGTCTCCAGAACACCTATGGTTTTCTTCCATCTCTTAACTAGCCCACTATTCTACTGTTACAGTCCTCCCTTGGCTGCCAAATTCTCTTGGACTATGTAAATACCTTCCACAAGTCCCTCCTTCCTTGGTCAAGTCACCTAGGTTGTTGCCCCAACCTGCGACAACCTTCTTAGCCTAGGTCAAACCCTCCAGTAATCTCCTTAAGTAAGGTCGAGCTCCATAGTTTATAGCTGCACCTCCTCCTAGTTTGGTCGAGTCCCTCGCTTGGATGTAGCTAGGTTGTTCTAGTAGGTCTAGCCTCTCCAAGGCCTTGACCTTCCCTTTCTTGTTTTCCAACTGAGGTATGAACCTCCTCCTCCTTGCTACCTTCCCAAAAAAAGACAAAAAAGAAATAGAACTCAGGCCTAAAGGCCTTCCTCCATGGATGGAATGAGGTCACCAAGTCTGGACTAAAATCACCAAGCTATCTACACACATGTCCCCATCATTATTAGGCACACATGTCAGTGTGAAGCCCCATCACAAACCCACAAATCCCATCACCAATCCCCCAATCCCCCAGCTCAAAATACAATGGGGTTTTCACCAAACGAAATGGATAATCTAGTTCCCACGTGCTTGACACCTAGGCCACTAGAGGGAATGCCTCCCAATGCTACAAAAGAATAAAAAAAAGGAGGGATTCAATCCCTAGTTGGCATGTGGTGGACTGGTTTCCTGTTCAAAGGATTGGATATGGATTAGGGATGCATAGGGATTCAGAAGTGTTCTTTTAGGGGATAACTAACCCTATTGAGTACATTGATTTGGAGGATATATGTAGTCTATGGAAGCTCATGATAGAGTTGTGTGGACTTTCCTTGTGTAGATACATCACCTTGGAGTCATTATTGTGCACAACATCACCATTGGAGTAGGACACTTGTACTCTAGAGTGGACATCTCACTTGTGTGGCCTATAAGGGTTCATGTAGATTTCTTGTAATGGCTTAGGCCCACATAGTATTGCTTTCCTCACTTACCTCTCATATAAATAGAGGAAGAAGAGAACATTTCCACAATGTGTTCATTCACTCGATTTTATTCACTCTTGTGATGGGATATGAATAAGAGAAGAGAGTGCACACTTCATCTTTCTCTATCTCTCTTAAGTCTTCAATTGTACTTGTATTCTCTCTCTTTCTGGAGGCACTAGGGTTTCTTGGTATTCTTGGAGTTTCTTGGAGAATATTTGAGTTCTAGGTTTAGGGTTTATCACTCAAAGATTGGAGATTAGGTTTTTTAGAGAGAACACTAGGGTTTATTTATGAATAAAAATAGAAGAGGAGGATGCCTTGCCTTGGAGGTTGTGTTGGGGAGATTCTTGCACTTGGATCTTTTTGATTGAGCTAGGGTTTGATGCTTTACTCTAGCTAGGTATTTTTGGGTAGCTGGAGTTTTTGTACTATCATTCAGATCAGGCTTTGTCATTTACTTGTACTTCATCTTGATCTTATATATGAAGTTTCCATATATCCATGTATTGTGTCATTTTCATATTTACATTTGAGCTATAAATGTCCTTTATTCTTTGATATTTACAACCATTATATATTGTTGATTGAAAATAATTAAAAGGAAAAATTGTTAGGTGACTTGACATCTAAGGAAGAATATAAGGGGATGATTTTACTATTATTATACTATTGTAAGAGTGCATCTTCATATATTATTATTGGTTGATAAGTTGCCCCAAAATGGGATAAAACCTATTTCTTTGTTTGGTAGATTTTCTCCTTGAATTGTTGGGAAGTTTGGGGATATTTGAAGTGAATTGTTGTGATCTTTCCATTTATTTTTATACTCTAATTTACAATAGTCCTAAAGGATGAAAATTTTAGGGCTAAGATCTAGGAAACCTTCTAGGAAGAAGGTAAAATTTCAGTTTTGCATTAATTTCTTGAGTGCAAGAAATTTCCACATTTAGCACCTTAGATAGAGAGTAAGTTAGCCTTGAAGAAAACACTCCTAAATACTTTACTATTTGGATCTTGCTTGGAGCATTCCAAGACTACTTTCTCATTGATGAAGTGAATTTCTCTACATATGAAGACACTCTTTTCACACTTTTTCACACATGATGATGGGATGCCTAGCTTGTGGAAGGATTTATTGCACACATTTTCATGCTTTATGGATGGAAGTCCACCTTGGAGAACCCAAACCTATTATTTGGTGGATATCTATGAGGTTTCAAACCCTTGATGTTGGGATGTCTCACCTATGGAGGCCACACGTTCCATTTGAGGAGGTTTTACTTGGTTATTTCACACTTATAGTATTTTATGAGATGTTGGATATTGTTGACATGGTCAACCACTTTGGAGGAGACACATGGCATAGCCACTCATTATTTTATTATTTTTTGACTTGTCACATGAGTTGGTTATGAGCTAGCATTATCATATTGTTTTCTTTGAATAAAATCATGGATCTAGATAACATCGAGCTTATTTTATTATTTTTTATTGGAGAGAATAGTGGATCGAGAAAAACAAATCATTTTTATTGGAAGGGTATGTTAGAATATAGAGGATTGTGCTCGTTTAACCATTGACGATACCCTCGTCACCCAACCACAGGCCTAAGCCACCCTCCAAGCACCTTGACCTTGACCGAGAAGAGAATCCTGGTAGCAATCAATAGCCAAGAGAGGATAAATGCACCAAGCAATAAAATAGAAACTAAATTGAACAGATGATCCCACCCAGAAGCTAGCGCACCACTTTCCATCTCTCTCAGAAAACTTGCGCACAAAACTGCTTCTGCCTGCAACTGCCTACGCAGATTTAGCTCTCACTGCAATTGCTGAGATGTGAAATAATGAAACTGGCGCCCTGTATTTATAGTGGACTGGCTAGTCTAGCTGGGGACGACTTCTCGTTCTGGGCATCAATAAATTCAATTTAAATATATTTGTTTAGCTGACAACTTGTCTAGGGTTTCCTTTAATTCTTTGCTTCCTTCTGGAGGATTCTAGTCTCGTCATAGGTCACAATAAAGGTTCATACCTCCCGAAGCTACCATAATATTAACACTCCCTCCTAGCTAGGGAGGTACGGTCTTGAGCACAACAAACCATTCAACTGGTAGCACCACGAGCACCTGTCATTATTATTTGACTGGATAATCTCCTATGACAACTGGTACAATATCAATTAATAAAACATACCTGTGTCTATTCCAGTAGTACAAAACTACTCAAACTTGTGAAACACAATCACAAACAGTAGCATATCTAATGTCATTTATTCTTCATAACAAATATCTGATAGCAACCTGTATTGAAACAATGTTATGAAAAGAACTTAATCATCTGGACCAATCTTTCACTCACGTTTGTGAGATCTGAAAGAGTGTCTGCCCTCAGTATAGAACATCAATAACAATCATCTGGGCCAATATTTCACTCACATCTGTGAGGTCTGAAACAATGTTTGCCCTCAATATATAATATCAATAATGGGCTATCTGCCCCATTCTTCTCAACCAAGGAAGAAGGATTGTTTCTGATTTCTGAACCTGGACCATTTCCTACCCTGGGCCATTCTTCTGACACTAAACAAAGTGTAACCTGGAGAGAATGAGTCTGCCCTCGAGAAATTTTTGTACCATTCCTTACCTTGGGCCATTCCTCCGACACTAAACAAAGTGTAACCTAGAGGGAATGAGTCTTCCCTAAGGAATGACTGTCCTGGACTATTCCCCACCCTTGGCCATTCTTTCGACACTAAACAAAGTGTAACCTGGAGAGAATGAGTCTACCCTCAAGGAATAACTATCCCTGATTGTTGAGCCTGGACTACTCCCCACCCTGGGCCATTCTTCCGACACTAAACAAAGTGTAACCTGGAGAGAATGAGTCTGCCCTCGAGGAATAACTGTCCGGACCATTCCCCACCCTGGGCCATTCCTCTGACACTAAAGTGTAACTTGGAGAGAATGTATAACCCTCGAGGAATTTATGTCCTGCATCAACCTCCAAAACGGACGATTCTTCAAAACTTCTCACAACTGTGAACTTCGAAAGAATGACTGCCCGGCGAGGCAGACCATTCTACTTGACCGCTACTCAGAGTGACTGCCAAGAAGAATGACTGTCCTAGACCACTCCCCATAATGAGAAGTCGATGTCTATGATACATCAGTAATTAGTATGCCTCCCATGTTAACTACAATGGGAAGTCATTATCTGTCAGAAATCTCAATCCACTTTCCTAACAAAAAAGCATCTGTCCAATCTGGACTATTTTTCAATTACAAAGATAAATAATATTTCCAATGCTCCCTCCTAACTGGAGATTTATTTCAATCACAAAATAAATGTTTTTCAAGAATATTTTTGCGTACCTTATCTATCCTGGAGAATCTTCCCTTTTAGCTAATGGAGTTATTTCCACGATCCCCATCTTCTCTCAGAAATATGGAAACTTGATTCTGGAAAGAGGTTTTGTCAGGATGTTTGTTGTCTGCTCATCAGTGGGGATATACTCAAGCTTTACCTCTCCTTCCTAGACTTTATCTCGGATAAAGTAGTATTTGATATCAATGTGCTTCGACCTTTCATGAAACACTAGATGCTCGGATAATCTTATACAACTCTGATTATCACAATATATTGTGGTCGATTCTGGAGTCTGATCAAATAAATCGGATATTAACTTCCTTAGCCATACTACTTTTGTGCATGCTTCACAAGATTCCATATACTCTGCTTCTGTTGTACTAAGTGCAACAGACTTCTGCTTCCTGCTTCTCCAAGATATCATAGCGGAGCCCAAGCTGAAACACATACCTGAAGTACTCTTTATGTCTTTTTCACTTCCTGCCCAATCAAAGTCTGTGAATCCATGAAGTTGGACATCACTGGATGCGGTATATATTAAGCCATAGTTTATTGTCACACAAATATATCTTAGAACATGCTTTGCAGCTATCCAATTCTCTTGTCTAGGTTCCACTTGGAACTGACTTAATGTATTAACAGCACAACAAATATCTAGTCGAGTATTTACCAAATACATCAATGATCCAATTAGCTGTTGATATAGAGATGGATCTACTGGATCAGAATCTAGGACTTTCACTTTTCTTATATCCGCATTCATAGGAGTGTCCATGGATTTACATTCCATCATTCCAAACTTCTGAAGGATCTTTATTGCATATTTTCCTTGTCCAAGGAATACTTCACCACGCTTATGCCATACTTCTAGTCCCAAGTAATAGTGCATGAGGCCTAGATCTTTCGTATCAAATTCAGAGGCTAAATCCTTATTGCACTGGATGATTAGAGATTCTTCACCTGTTATGATTAGATCATCAACATATAGTAGTAGAATTACAGGTGCATTGTTCACGACTTTGTAGTAAAGGTTTGGATCTGCATGACACTTAGAGAAGCCAAGTCTAGTTAGATAGTTGCCCATTCTGGCGTACCAAGCCCTTGGGGCTTGCTTGAGTCCATATAGAGCTTTCTTCAATATGCAAACATGAGTGTCTCTGGAATGTACCTCAAATCCTTGAGGTTGTTCAATATATACTTCTTCTTCAATAGCTCCGTTGAGAAAGGTTGTCTTTACATCCATCTGGTGTAGATTCCATCCCATGGAAGCAGCAAGAGATATGATAGCTCTGATGGAGGTATACCTTTCCACCGGAGCAAAGGTTTCATCATAGTCTTCTCCCTCCTTCTGGGAGAACCCTCTTGCCACGAATCTTGCCTTGTATCTTTCCATGCTTCCGTCTGCTGCATGTTTGATCTTGTATACCCATTTTGAAGTTACAACTGATTTCTCTTTAGGTCTGGGTACAAT
>ML797574.1:153574-195806 GCA_009831015.1 Picea engelmannii
TCCCTTCACGTCTTCCAATAACCCTAGCATCTTTTATGCTGGAATCCTTATGCCATGATAACACTTTTTCATCTATGAAGGCTATTATGTTTCCTTTGTCTTCTAAACATGATATTGATACAAGATTCTTTTCTAACCAGGTACATATAGAACATTGCTTAAGTGAACATGATTACCTAATTCCAATTTGATGGAGGCTTGTCCAAATCCTTCGACGGGGTAGGTGCTTTTGTCTCCAAGCTCCACTTTGTATGATGCCTTTCTCTCATTTAGATCTGAGAGTCTATCTTGATCTCCCATCATGTGCCTGGAAGCTCCACTGTTGATTATCCACATATCGTCTTCAATTGTCCCAGTAAGTGTTGAGTAATGTAAGAGACTGATTATTTCGCACATGTCTTCAGTTGACTGATAATTGGTCATGCCTTGATCCAAAACTTCAACTTCGTCATTTCTTTCTTCTGATTAATTCAATAGGTGCGCTAAGTTAGGGTGCATCTGAATATCTTCTCCTTGAGCAAGATGCTCCATCACAAGGTGCCAGATCTGAGAATTAGGGTTTCTGCAACTGCTACTACTAGTAACCCTAGCTGCAGTTCTTTGGAAGCTGCTCCTGCTAGTAACTCTAGCGACAGTTCCTCAATGAGCTCAATACCTAGCGGTTATGTTTCCTTCCAGCGTTTTAGGCTGACTGAAGGGGTGTGAGCCCATAACCTATTAGAATATAGAGGATTGTGATCGTTTAACCATTGACGATACCCTCGTCACCCAACCATCGGTCAAAGCCACCCTCCGAGCACCTTGACCTTGACCAAAAAGAGAATCCTGGTAGCAATCAATAGCCAAGAGAGGATAAATGCACCAAGCAATAAAATAGAAACTAAACTGAATAGATGATCCCACCCAGAAGCTAGCGCACCACTTTCCAGCTCTCCCAGAAAACTTGCACACAAAACTGCTGCTGCCTGCAACTGCCTGCACATATTTAGCTCTCACTGCAATTGTTGAGATGTGAAATAATGAAACTGGCACCTTGTATTTATAGTGGATTGGCCAGTCTAACTGGGGTCGACTTCTCCTTCTGGGCATCAATAAATTCAATCTAAATATATTTGTTCAACCAACAACTTGTCTAGGGTTTCCTTTAATTCTTTGCTTCCTTCCGAAGGATTCTAGTCTCGTCATAGGTCACAATAGAGGTTCATACCTCCCGAAGCTACCATAATATTAACAGGGTATGGAGCCAAAAGACAATAAAATGTCTATCTATCCCTATTTGCAGTTATGGTTGGAATTGTGGGAACTCTCTTGAGCCTCATTGAATATATTTTTAAGGTTAATGGAATGGGTTTCTATACATGTGTGACCACCATTTTCATCCATTCTATTGGGAACATCTAAAATTTTCTGCAATAAGGACTTTATGTAGGGAAATCATCTATTAAGGAAGAAGGATTAAATGGTTATTTAGTTTATTCTTCTTATTGTTTTCATTTATGTATTTTGAGTATTGTAATTTGTCATTCATGGAATGGTTTCATAGCATTTTTAATTGAAATCAAATCACACTTTATTGTCCTATCATGTGAATGAGTAGATCATATTTCCAAGGGTATATAAACCTTCTTTTCTAGAAATGTATTCAGGCATCCATGCGTGAGATTTTTCATGCAAAGGAAACAATTTTCACCATCTCCATTCACTTGATTTTGACCCTCGTGATTCCCTTTTTGTTATGGACCTAACCTCCCTAACCCCTCACTAGGTAGAATAATATGTTTTCCATGTAATAAAGGTCGACATTAGTTAATAAGGCCTATTTAATAATGCGAACAAGTCTAATGTAAGAAGAATTAATAGAAGCTTCCACTTCTAGAAATATCTTCCTGTAGAATGTCCTTTAGAAGATAGACTTAGTATAAAAAGGAGTAGAAGCCATGAGAAAGTCTTGTCTTGAGAATTATGGTAATAGAGCTCTTCTTTGGTAGAGGTTTCCCCCTCAAAGAGGCAAGTGAACTTGGATTTCTACCAATAAAGGTATCATTTTTGGTGTTGTGATTCTCTATATTTTGTTGTTCTACTAGTATTTTCTGCAATATTATGTTTTTTCTTATTATAATATATTTGGTACCTTACAAGTGGTATCAGAGCTCTTTCCTCTATAGAAATTGTGGGTAATTTCTTTCAGGTTAGAGACGTGTATCATTGACATATTTAAAGAACAAAGATCTATCGTTCAATGGGTAAAACTATGACTAGGAAGGACTACACACAGAAAGTACAAATCGTTTCATGGGGCTACCCCAAAAAAAAAAATTCCTTGTTGGAAACCTTTGTAACCCCTGTTGGTACCCCTTCACATTAGACATAATCTATACGTGACTCCCACTTACCTTCATGTATATAGGGAGTCCCCTAGGTCTCCTAAAACCAACCCTAGATCATTTGATCGACCACCTAACTGTTATAGTGACACCGAGAACAACACTCGGGAAGATACTTTCTAGTACCTAGGTAATCGAGTAGTACGGATAAGGGTATGATCAAGCCTCCTTAGTTGGTTCCTTGAGATATTGGGTCGAGTAATATTGTTTGACCCCACGCGTATATTAGAGAGATATAGCATAGGGAAAACCCTTGTATGTAGGACCCTTGTAAACCCTAACCCTTGGGAGTGGAACTAAGCAGAAGGGATATTTTGTCATGCAACCATGCCTCCTGCATATTGGTTGTGAAATTCCTACACAATTTCCATGTTGGAGTATAAATCTGCAGGAGTTAAAAAATAGAGTATAGTGGTCCCTCTGGCACCCTTACCCAGAACCTATCCCATTGGATTCCTCTCTTTGCCCTGATCGCAGTGGTCCCTATCATTTTTAAGAATTTTTTGTTGTGGAACCACCCACCCTTCTTGGCACCCTTATTTCCCACCTATTCCATTGGATTCCTCTCTTTTCACTAATCATAGTGGTACCCTTCACTAGTAAACCCTTTTCTGTACAAATCTGACCACCCCATTCCTATGTTTCCCTTTCACTGTGGCCCACACTTGCAACCGAGACCTTGAAAATTGCCTCAATGCCTTGCCATTTGATATCTCCATGAACCAAAAGGAAATGAGACAAATCAATTCCAATATGTCCACCATCAATTACTCCATCAATTCCACCATAGAGGCCAACATATAATACATGAAACAAGACATTAATTCCCACATAGATTGCTATCTTGAATCCTTTTTTGCCAAGATCACTAAATTACTGAATATTCACAGAGGCCTTACCGCATATGAGCAACCTTCTAACCCATAAGGCCCTTCTTCCTCCAACTCCCAGACTTTTCATTCCAAAAACCTTCATCATGATCTACATCTTCCATGAGTGGATGATCCAGATGGATTTCAATGGCCTCCCACCTATTCCAACTGGCTCATTTTGGCAGTTTTCCATTTTGGCAGTTGTTTCCCTAGTTTTTGGGTCCCTGACTTGCGAGGCCATTTTGAGGCCCTAAACAACATTTTTAGGGATCACCACAATCAAAATGACCTTTAGTAGATAGAAACAAAACGTATAGTCATTGGATAGGCTTTTCCAACGAGATATCATGAACCTAAAATGGAGATCGTATGCAAAAGTTACGACCCCGAGAAGTTGATGTAATAACTTACCCAAACAGGGCCCACATGATTTTTGGCGCTTCATCTCCTAGGGTTAGGTTCTTTGGATGTCTAGGGTTTTTGAAATTCATGTTTATTGTAAAAATGCATTCAGAGCCTCATTGTAATCATCTTCTTGTGAATGAGCACAACCATCACATCTCTTCTCAGATATAAGTCGTCACCATTCTAGCAAGCTTGTTTCCACTACATTTTACAGTTTCATCTTATTTTCTTATTGAATAGAAACCAGTTTTACTGTATACCTGTTATTTTGTGTTAAGCATATTTTGATAATAATTTGTATTCATTTCGTTCTGTAAATATATTCTGGATCAGTGGTATCATAGCAGTCTGCTCCTTGTCTTTCTTAATGCATGTCCCTAACGAGGTTAGGGTATAAAGAATTGGGTCTCGAGCTTGTTTCTCTTGAGGAAAACATCTCTCGCATGCCCAAACAACCTCTCATGGAAGAAGAAAATAAATACAACAAGACAGGATATCCCTTCAAAATGTTGCTCAAGGAATCCCTCATGCAATGGAGGAACGAGATGATGGATAGTTTTGCACAAATCCTTCAGTGGCTACCAATAGGCGATGCATCTTCCTCAAACGAAGGCATCGCCCTCTTCAAGGTAAAAATCAACTTTGATATTCCTATATTTGAAGGTCATATAGACTCAGATGCGGTAGACAAATGGTTGAATTTTCTAGAAGGGTATTTCTTTGTCCATAACTTCTTGAATAGAGAAAAGATTACTTTTGCGCTTCTCAAAGTTGCCCCCCATGTCAAAGATTGGTGGGAAACTTTATGTGAGCAAAAGGAAACAGGGGAACCCTCATTATTTATAGTCATAGTCACTTCAGAGTCCTTCAGATGCTATTAGGGAACAATACTACCCTATTGGAAGTTATGATGACCTGTACACAAAATGGACCACGCTGCGGCGGGAAAGAGACCAAGTGGTGCTCGAGTTCACAAATATCTTACATACCTTGTGTAACAAGTTGGGTATCAAATATTCTGAGTGAGATATGGTTCTCAAGTATCGTGGTTGTTTGCATAGATACATCTAGGATGAAATGGAGTTTATGGACATCTCATCCTTAGGCGCGACCTACCAATATACCGTCAAAATCGAGAAGAAACTCAAACAAAAGACGCAGCAATTTGGGCATGGGAACCCCTCACAATAAAATCCAGGAAATGGAAGCCCCAACCCGTAGAAAAAAGGACAGAGCAAAGACAGATAGCCAGTCTAGGCCGCAAGCAAAGATGGACACCAGAAAGAAAATTAAAAGATATCGGGAAGTGGTGAGACTTCCATAAGATCCCCTGGCATAACATTGTTGATTGTCACTCGAAGCAGTCGGTGGTGGATAAGATGAAAGCCCTTGAATTAGATGCGGGTTCCAACTCTGATTCAGAACCAGAAAGGGGGAGATAGATCATAGATGCAAAACCCAGTTCTACCGTTGCTACCACCAATCTCCATCCCAGTGAACCAGATGAGCCAGAGGAAGGCGAGCGCCTTTTTCATTCACATATATGGGTGAAGGGTACCCCACTGCACTTCATCGTTGATAGCGGTAGCCAAAAGAACCTCATCTCAGAAGAGGTTGTCAAGCGACTCGCCCTGCCAAAAATGTTGCACCTACATCCCTACACCATCGGATGGCTCCGCCAAGGAAGTGACATCCGCGTCAGCCAACAATGTCGCATGTCATATGGAATCAATCCCTTCAAAGAGGAGGTATTATGTGATGTTTCCCGTCTCAAAGTTTGTAATGTTATTTTGGGCCAACCATATTTATGGAAACGTCATGTTGTATATGAGTCTAGGCCTCCCAGTGTTATCATTACTTTGAACAAGAAATTGTATAGGATACCCGAGGTAGTCCCACCCAGTGCTATTTCCTTGATCTCTATCAAGCAATGCAGAAAGATCATCTCTCATATAGGGAATTTTTTCTTCTTTTTGATTCACTCTCAGAATGAGCGAAAGATCACAACCACATCCAGAGTCTCTGCGGCCAACCTCTCCACAAAGAAGAAGCAAGTGGATAAGGTCATGGAAGAATACTCAAATATATTATCCTCACCTACTAGGTACCTATGCACTGTCAGGTCAAGCACCCCATCGATCTGACCCTTGGCGTACTGCTACCCAATGGGCCAGTCTACCGCCGCTCTTTGTTATAGAATGAGGAGATCAAGCAACAGATCCAAGCACTTCTCCGCAAGGGGAACATCCATCCCAACTCATCACCTTGTGGGAGCCTAATCATGTTGGTATAGAAGAAAGATGGAACCTGACTACTTTGCATTGATTACGGGGCCCTGAATAAAATCAGTCAAAAATCGATACTTGATTCCCCGAATCGATGACCTCCTTGATCAACTCACGGGGGAAAAATACTTCAGTAAGATTGATCTGGAGTATGGCTACCACCAGGTCCCGATAGAATAGACAGATGTATGGAAGACCTCCTTGAAGTCAAAGGAAGGTCTTTTTGAATTGTTGGTCATTCCCGTTGGTTTGAAAAATGCTCCAGCCACTTTCATAAGGATGATGGACGATATCCTGCGACCATTCACCAATACATTTTTAGTGGTGTATCTAGATGACATCCTCATTTACAACAAGACTTGGGTATAATACTTACAACATGTTTAGCAGGTTCTACACACCCTATGACGACACCATCTCTATGCCAACTTGGAAAAATTCTCCTTTGGCATGGACATGGTTCATTACCTCGGCTACATTGTTGATCAACATGGTGTACATGTGGATCTAGCCAAAATCCAAGTCATCCATGATTGTCCAACCCCAACCACACTCATTGAGCTTCAAAGCTTCTTGGGCCTTGCCAATTTATACCGCAGGTTCATGTTGGGATTCTCCCATATTGCATGGGCCCTTAGCCAAGTAACCAGAGGTGGTGGTAAGGAGAAATTTATGTGAGGTCAGTCCCAACAACAATAATTCGATGATTTGAAGTAGTGCTTGTGCTTAGCCCCAATACTTTCACTACTGGACCTGCAAAATACCTTTGAGATCGAGACATATGCTTCAGAGTATGTTGTGGGCATCATTCTCATTCAGCATGGCCACCCCGTGGCCTCTCATAGTAAGAAACTATCAGATGTTGTATGTAAGTACCCTACTTAAGACAAATAAATGTACTCCATTGTGAAATCCTATCGCCAGTGGGGGCATTACATTCTTGGGAAGAATACAGTCATCCACATTGATCATAAGCCAATGTAGTTCATGCATACACAAGGAAAATTGCAGAATGATCGCCATCAGAAGTGGTCCACATACTTGTAGCAATTCCACCTCAACATCAAGTATAAAATGGGAAGCACAAAATGGGTTGTTGATTACCTCAGCAGACCGCCAGTCGCAACACTCACCATGGTTCTAGACTCTTACAATTGTGAGACCTCTAGATGGCCCCAACTCTATGAGACAAACCCCAACTTCACCACCACCTACCAAATGTTGGGCGCAAACATAGTTGTCACTAATTTCCATCTTCAGGATGGGTTGTTGTTTCATCTGGGCCATATTTTTGTTCCATCAAGTGAACGAGCGGAGATGATCTGGGAAGCCCACTATAGTTGGGTGGCAGGACACTTCGGTGTCAAAAAGGCAGTGACAATGTTGCAGAAAAAATTCTATTGGCCGAAAATTCGCCAGGAGTTCAACAAGTATATCAGGTCCTGCACTGTATGCACGATTTCCAAACTGGACACTAAGAAATAGGGAATTTACACCTCTCTGCCTACTCCTGAAAGTCCATGGAAATCCATCTCAATGGACTACATGTCAGGCCTCCCATCCACCAAGCAGGGAAATGAATGTGTTTTTGTGGTTGTGGATCACTTTTCTAAGATGGTGATTTTGGTTGCCTACAAGAAGAGAATCACAGCAGAGGCCGCTACCAAGCTCTTATTTGAATGAGTTTAGGTACATTTTGGAATCCCACAAACCATTCTCTCAGATTAGGGCATTCGATTTCTTAGCACATTCCGGTCAAGCCTCTAGTCATTGCTGGACACCAAGCTCACCAAATCCACGACCTTCCACCCCCAGACAGATGGCCAAAACGAGGTCGTAAATCGAATGATCGTGCATATCCTGTGCATGTATAATTACAAGCACCCTCGCACATGGGATGAGAATATCCCCCATGTTCAACATAGCTACAACCGAGCCCTGCATATCTCAACTGGACACAACCCCTTCCAGGTGGGGTTTGGATTCCAACCATTGGGTCCCATGGATGTTGCACTACCCCTTGCAATCACCTCAACCGACTCATATCCTACTCCAACTGAAGTGGAAAAATACACCTGTTTCATTGAGTGTATCCAACACATCCGCCAACAGGTTTAGGATATCCTACAGAAGTCCAATGATAAGTACAAGTAGTTCCATGATCAACATCAGGTGCCACATAATTTTTAGGTGGGCGACAAAGTTTGGTTCACTTGCAGAAAGATCGCTTTACAGGGCCCCATCAAAAGCTTCGCCCACTTCGTTATGGGTTGTACACCATCACCAAGACTATGGGTGATAATGATTTTGAGCTCAGCATTCCTCCTTTCCTTGGATTGCACCCAGTGTTCAATGTGGATATCCTTCGACCGTATTTCCCACCATTATTGGACACCTCAGAGACAACAGAACAATTGACACCAACATAGATCAACCCTGACTGCATACAACAAGAATCCAGTGATCATATTGTGGACAAACATATCAAGGGAACTCGCCAGCAAACGATCCAACTTTATCAAGTTGTCAAAGCAGGGCAGCTCCTGCACCAAGGCAAGTGGCTCACTCGGGGCCAAATTCAATAGGAATTTCCTCATCTAATGGGGGAAATCAATGCAATGGAGACCATTGATTACTAAGGGGGGAGGATTGATCCATATGGATGTCGGTGGCCTCCCACCTATTCCAACTAGCTCATTTTGGCAGTTTTCCAGTTTGGCATTTTTTTTCTAGTATTTGGGTCTCTGATTTGCGGGACCATTTTGAGGCCCTAAACAATGTTTTTTATGGCTCACCATAGTCAGAATGACCTTTGATAGATAGAAGCAAAATGTGTAGTCCTCGGATAGACCTTTGCAATAAGATATTGTGCACCTAAAATGAATATTGTATGCAAAAGTTACAACCCCGGGAAGTTGATGTAATAACTTACACAAATGAGGCCCACGTGACTTTTGGCACTTCATCCCCTAGGGTTAGGTTTTTTGGATGTTTAGGGTTTTTTAAATTCCTATTTATTGTAAAAATGCCTTCAAAGCCTCATTGTAATCATCTTCTCTCGAATGAGCACAACTATCACATCTCTTCTCAAAGATAATCCACCACGATTATAGCAAGCTTGTTTTTGCTGCGTTTTAGTGTTTCAACTTATTTCCTTATTGAATATAAACCAATTTTATTGTATATTTTTTATTCTGTGTTAAGCATATTTTGATAATAATCTGTATTCATTTTGTTCTTCAAATATATTCTGGATCAGTGGTATCAGAGCAGTCTTCTCCTTGTCATTCTTAATGCATGTGCCCAAAGAGGTCAGGGTATAGAGAATTGGGTCGCGAGCTTGTTTCTCTTGAGGAAAAAATCTCTCGCATGCCCAAACGACCTCTCGTGGAAGAAGAAAATAAAGATGACGTGACAAGAGATCCCTTCAAAATGTTTCTCTAGGAATCCCTCACACAATAGAGGAACGAGATGATTAATAATTTTTTGCAAATCCTTCGACGAATACCAACAGGTGACACATCTTCCTCAAACGGAGGCGTCGCCCCCTTCAAGGTACAAATAAAATTATATATTCTTATATTTGAAGGTTAGATAGACACATATGCAGTAGACAAATGGTTGAATCTTCTAGAAGGGTATTTGTCTGTCCATAACTTCTTGAATAGAGAAAATATTACTTTTAAGCTCCTCAAAGTCGTCCCCCATGTCAAATATTGGTGGGAAACTTTCTGTGAGAAAAAGGAAACAGAGGAACCCTCATTATTTACAGTCACAGTCACCTGGGAGTCCTTTAGGGATGCTATTAAGGAACAATACTACCCTGTTGGAATTTATGACAAACTATACACAAAATGGACCACACTGTGGCAAGAAAGAGACCAAGTAGTGCCCGAGTTCACAAATATCTTCCATACCTTGCGCACCAAGATGGGTATCAAATATTCTGAGCGAAATTTGGTGCTCAAGTATCACGGAGGTCTGCATAGATACATCAGGGCTGAAATGTAGTTTCTGGACATCTCATTCTTGGGCACGACCTACTGATATGTCGTCAAAATCAAGCAAAAGCTCAAATAAAAGACGTGGAAATTTGGGCATGGGAACCCCTCACAGCAAAAACTAGGAAAGGGCGGACCCAACCCACAAAAAAAAGGAAAAAGAAAATACGGACAACATCAGGACAACTAGTCTAGGCCACAAGTAAAGAAGGACACCTAAAAGATAAATAAAGATACCGAGAAGTGGTGCGACTTCCATAAGAGCCCCTGGCATAACACTTTTGATTTTCGCTCGAAGCAGTCACTGGTGGATGAGCTGAAATCCTCTTAATCAGATGTGGGTTTTGACTCCGAGTCAGAACCAGAAAGGAGGAGATGGATCATAGACGCAGAACCCAATGCTACCATTGCTACCACCAAGCTCCATCTCGGTGAACCAGACGAGCTAGAGGAAGGCGAGTGCCTTTTTCATTCATAGATGTGGGTGAAGGGTACCCCCGTTGCACTTCATCGTTGATAGCGGTAGCTAGAAGAACATCATCTCATCAGAGGTTTTCAAGTGACTTTCCCTACCAACAATGTCGCACACGCAGCCCTACACCATCGGATGGCTCCATGAAGGAAGCGACATCTGCGTCACCCAACAATTCCACATGTCATACGACATCAAGCCCTTCAAAGATGAGGTATTGTGTGATGTTACCCCTCTCGAAGTTTGTAATTTTGTTTTGGGACAAACATATTTATGGAAATGTCATGATGTGTATGAGTCTAGGCCTTGCAGTGTTATCATTACTTTGAACAAGAAATTGTATAGGATACCCGAGGAAGTCCCACCCAGTTCTATTTCCTTGATCTCTTCCAAGCAATGCATAAAGGTCATCCCTCAAACAAGGAAGTTTTTCTTCTTCGTGATTCTCTCTCAGAATGAGAGAAAGATCGCAACCACATCCAAGGTCTCTGCGACCGACCTCTCCACATAGTAGAAGAAAGTGGATAAGGTCATGGAAGAATAATCATATATCTTATCCTCGCCTACTAGGGTACCTCTGCATTGTCAGGTCAAGCACCCCATCAATCTGAATCCCGATGCATCGCTACCCAATGGACCACTCTGTTGTCGCTCTCTTTTAGAGAATGAGGAGATCAAGTGGCATATCCAAGAATTTATCCACAAGGGTCACATCTGTCCCATCTCATCACCTTGCGGGAGTCCAATCGTGCTGGTACAGAACAAACATGGAACCTGACGACTTTGCATTCATTATTGGGCCCTGAATAAAATCACAGTTAGAAACCGATACCTGATTCCCCAAATTGATGACCTCCTTTATCAACTCACGGGGGCCAAATACTTCAGTAAGATAGATATGAAGTTTGGATACCACCAAGTCTTGATAGAACATACAGATGTATCGAATACCGCCTTCAAGTCAAAGGAAGGTCTTTTTGAATGGTTGGTCATGCCCTTTGGTTTGAAAAATGGTCCAGCCACTTCCATGAGGATGATGGACGATATCCTGTGACCATTCACCAATACATTTACAATGGTGTATCTAGATGATATCCTCATTTACAAAAATACTTGGGCAGTTCAGCAGGTTCTACACACCTTGCGACAACACCAGCTCTACACCAACTTGGAAAAATGATCCTTCGGTATGGAGAGGGTTCATTACCTTGGATACATCATTGATCAACATGGCGTAAATGTTTATCTAGCCAAAATCCAAGTCATCCATGACTGGCTAGCCCCAACCACACTCATTGAGCTTGGGAGATTCTTGGGCCTTGCCAATTTCTACCGTAGGTTCATGTTGGTATTCTCCCATATTGCATGGGCCCTCAGCTAAGTAACCAGGGGTGGTGGTAAGGAGAAATTTGTGTAGGGATGGTCCCAACAACAAGCATTCGATGATTTAAAGCAACGCTTATTCTCAACCCCAGTACTTTTACTACGGGACCTACAACAACCCTTTGATATCGAGACAGATGCTTTAGACTATGTTGTGGCCATCGTTCTCATTCATCACGACCAACCTGTGGTCTATCATAGTGAGACATTGTCAGATGTTGTCCATAAGTACCCTAATTACGGCAAAGAAATGTACTCCATTGTGAAAGCCTTTTGCCAAAGGAGACATAACATTCTTGGGAAGGAGACAATCATCCACACTGATCATAATCCATTTTCGTTCATGCATACACAAGGAAAATTGTAGAATGACCACTATCAGAAGTGGTCCACATACTTGCAGCAATTCCACCTCAACATCAAGTATAAAACAGGAAGCACCAACTGCATCGTTGATTGCCTCAGTAGAACACCAATCATAGAACTCACCACGGTGATAGACTCTTGTGGCCATGAGACCTCTGGATAGCCCCAACTCTATGAGAAAGACACATAATTCGCCACCACCTACCAAATGTTGGGCACAAATGCAATTGTCGCTAATTTCCATCTTCAGGATGAGATGTTGTGTCGTATGGGCCATATTTGTGTTCCATAAAGAAAGCGAGCGAAGATGACATGGGAATCCCACTACAGTAGGGTGGCAAGACACTTCAGCATCAAAATTACAATGGTAGTGCTACAGAAACATTTCTACTAGCTGAAACTTCGATAGGAGGTCAACAAGTATATCATGGCTTGCACCACTTGCACGATTTCCAAACCAGCCACTAAGAAATAGGGCATGTACACCCCTCTGCCTAATCCTGAATGGCCATGGGAATCCATATCAATGGACTACATGTAGGCCTCCCATCCACCAAGTGGGGAAATGACTGTGATTTTTTGGTTGTGGAATAATTTTCTAAGATGACGATTATGGTCGCCTGCAAGAAGAGCATCACAGCAGAGTCCACTGCCAACATCTTCTTTGAACGAGTCTAGGTACATTTTGGAATCCCCAAAACCATTGTCTCAGATCGGTACAATCAATTTCTCAGCACATTCTGGTCAAGCCTTTGGTCACTGCTAGACACCAAGCTCACCAAATCCATGGCCTTCCACCCCTAGACAAATGTGAAAACTGAGGTCATAAATCGAATGATCCTGCATATCCTGCACTTGTATAATTCTAAGAACCCTCGCACATGAGATGAGAGTCTCCCCTATGTTCAACATAGCTACAACCGAGCACTACATAGCTCAATCGGCCACATCCCCTTTTAGGTGTGGTTTGGATTCCAACCATTGGGTCCTATAGATGTTGCACTACCCCTTGGGATCACCTCGACCGACTCATCTCCTACTCCAATTGAAGTTGACAAATCCACCCAGTTCATTGAGTGGATCCAGCGCATCCGCCAACAGGTTTAGGATATCCTACATAATTCCAATGATAAGTACAAGCAACGCCATGATCAACATCGGGTGCCAGATAAGTTTCAGGTGGGTGACAAAGTTTGGTTGCACTTGCAGAAAGAGCACCTTACAGGACCCCATCAAAAGATTTTCCCACTCCATTATGGGTTGTACACCATCACCAAGGCTGTCGGTGATAATGCTTCCGAGATCAACATTCCTCCTTTCCTGTATTTGAAGGTTAGATAGACGCATATGAGGTAGACAAATGGTTGAATCTACTAGAACGATATTTCTCTGTCCATAACTTCTCGAATAGAGAAAATATTACTTTTGTGATCCTCAAACTCATCTCCCATGTAAAATATTGGTGGGAAACTTTATATGAGAAAAAGGAAATAGAGGAATCCTCATTATCTATAGTCGCAGTCACCTGGGAGTCCTTCAGGGATGCTATTAAGGAAAAATACTACCACGTTGGAAGTTATGACAACCTGTACAAAAAATGGACCACGCTATGGGAGGAAAGAGACCAAGCGGTGCCCGAGTTCACAAATATCTTCCATACCTTGCGCACCAAGTTGGGTATCAAATATTCTGAGCGACATCTGGTGCTCAAGTATCATGGCGGTCTGCATAGATACATCCAGGACAAAATATATTTTCTTGACATCTCATCCTTGGGCGTGGCCTATCGATATGTCGTTAAAATCGAGCAGAAGCTCAAACAAAAGACACGAAAATTTGGGCATGGGAACCCTCACAGTAAAAGCTAGGAAAGGGTGGCCCCAACCTATAGAACAAAGGACAAAGAAAAGATGGAAAGCCTCGGGACAACCAGTCCAGGCCACAAGAAAATAAGGACACCAGAAAGACAAAGAAAGATATCGGGAAGTGGTGTGACTTCCATAAGATCCCATGGCATAACATTGTTGATTGATGCTCGAAGTAGTCATTGGTGGCTGAGGTGAAAGCCTCTGAATTAGATGTGGGTTCCTACTCTAAGTCAAAAATAGAAAGGGGTAGATGGATCATAGATGCAGAATCCAGTGCTATCGTTGCTAGCACCAAGATCCAACCCAGTGAAACAGACGATCTAAAGGAAGTCAAGCACCTTTTTCATTCACAGATGTGGGTGAAGGGTACCCCTCTGCAATTCATCGTTGATAGTAGTAGCCAGAAGAACCTCATCTCAGCAGAGGTTGTCAAGTGACTTGCCCCGACATTGTCGCGCTCATAGTCCTACACCATCGGATGGCTCCACCAACGAAGTGACATCTGAGTCAGCCAACAATGTCACCTGCCATACGACATCAATCCCTTCAAAGATGAGGTAGTGTGTGATTTTTCCCCTCTAGAAGTTTGTAATGTTATTTTGCACCAACCATATTTATGGAAATGTCACGCTATATATGAGTCTAGGCCTCGCAGTGTTATCATTACTTTGAACAAGAAATTATACAGGATAACCGAGGCAATCCCACCCAATGTTATTTCCTTGATCTCTGCCAAGTAATGCAGAAAGGTCATCGCTCAAACATGGAATTTTTTCTTCTTTGTGATTCGCTCTCACAATGAGCGAAAGATCGCAGCCACATCGAGGGTCTTCATGGCTAACCTCTCCACACAACATAAGAAAGTGGATAAGGTCGTGGAAGACTACTCAAATATCTTCTCCTCACCTATGGGGATACTTATGCACTGTCAGGTCAAGCACCCCATCGATATGACCCCCGGCTCACCACTTCCCAATGGGCCAGTCTACCGCCTCTATCTGTTAGAGAATGAGGAGATCAAGAAGTAGATCCAAGAACTTCTCCACAAGGGGCACATCTGTTCTAGCTCTACGCCAACTTGGAAAAATGCTCCTTCAGCATGGACAGGGTTCATTACCTATGATACATCGTTGATCATCATGGCATACATGTGGATCCAGCCAAAATCCAAGTCATCCATGAATGGCCAGCCCTAACCACACTCACTGAGTTTCAGAGCTTCTTGTGCCTTTCCAATTTCTACCACAAGCTCATGTTGGGATTCTCCCATATTGCATGGGCCCTCAACCAAGTAACCAGGGGTGGTGGTAAGGATAAATTTGTGTGGGGTCGGTCCCAACAATAAGAGTTCGATGATTTGAAGCAGTGCTTGTGCTCAGCCCCAGTACTTTCACTATTGAACCTGCAACAACCCTTTGAGATCGATACAAATGCCTTAGACTTTGTTGTGAGCATCATTCTCACTCAGCACAACCACCCCATGGCCTATCATAGTGATACACTATCAGAGGTTGTCTGTAAGTATCCTACTTACGACAAGAAATGTACTCCATTGTGCAAGCGTAACGCCAGTGGAGACATTACATTCTTGGTAAGGAGACAGTCATCCACACTGATCATAAGCCATTGCAGTTCATGTAGACAGAAGGAAAATTGCAGAATGAACGCCATCATAAGTGGTCCATGTAATTACAACAATTCCACCTCAACATCAAGTATAAAATAGGAAGCACCAACCGCATCCCTAATTTCCTTGGTAGACCACCAGTTGTGGCACTCACCATGGTGCTAGACTCTTGCAGCCATGAGACCTTTGGATGGCCCCAATTCTATGAGACGGAATCAGACTTCGCCACCACCTACCAAATGTTCAACACAAACATAGTTATCACTAATTTCCATGTTCAGGACTGGTTGTTGTGTCATCTGGGCCATATATGTGTTCCATAAAGCGAGCGAGTGAAGTTGATCTGGGAAGCCCACTACATTCGGGTGGGAGGACACTTTAGCATCGAAAAGATAGTGGCAATGTTGCAGAAACATTTCTACTGGCTGAAACTTTGACAGGAGGTTAGCAAGTATATCAATTCCTGCACTGCCTACATGATTTCCAAACCAGCCAATAAGAAACAGGGCATGTACACCCCTCTTCCTACTCCTGAAAGGCCATGGGAATCCATCTCAATGGACTACATGTCGGGCCTCTTGTCCACCGAGCGAGGAAATGACTGTGTTTTTGTGGTTGTGGACTGATTTTCTATGATGGCGATTTTGGTCGCCTGTAAGAAGAGCATCATAGCAGAGCCCACTACCAAGATCTTTTTTGAACGAGTCTAGGTGCATTTTGGAATCCTACAAACCATTTTCTCAGATTAGGACAATTGATTTCTCATCACATTCTGATCAAGCCTTTGGTCACTGCTGGACACCAAGCTCACCAAATCCACGACCTTCCACCCCTGGACAAATGGCCAAACCGAGGTCATAAATCGAATGATCGTGCATATCCTACGCATGTATAATTACAAGTACCCTCACACATGGGATGAGAGTGTCCCCTATGTTCAACATAGCTACAACTAAGCCATGCATAGCTCAACTGGCCACAACCCCTTTCAGGTGGGGTTGGGATTCCAACCATTGGGTCCCATAGATGTTGCACTAGCCCTTGCGGTCACCTCAATCGGCTCATCTCCTACTCCAAATCAAGTTGAAAAAGCCCCTCGATTTATTGAGGATATCTAAATCATTTTCCAATAGGTTCAGGATATCCTACAGAAGTCCAATGACACGTACAAGTAGCGCCATGATCAACATTGGGTACCACATAAGTTTCAGGTGGGTGACAAAGTTTGGTTGCATTTTTATAAAGAGCGCCTTAGAGGACCCTATAGAAAGCTTCACCCACTTCATTATGGGTTGTACACCATCGCCAAGGTTGTGGGTGATAATTATTTTGAGCTCAACATTCCTCATTTCCTTGGCTTGCACCCAGTGTTCAACGTGGATATCCTTCGACCGTATTTCCCACCATTATTGAACACCTCAAAGATAGCAGAACAAATGAAAACAACAGAGATCAAACTTGAATGAATACAATAGGAATCCAATGATCATATTGTGTACAAACAAATCAAGGTAACTCGCCAGCAAAGGATCCATCTTTATCGAGTGCCCAAAGCAGGCCAACTCCTACACCAAGGCAAGTGGCTCACCCGGGGCCAAATTCAGTAGGAATTTTGTCATCTAATGGGGGAACTCAATGCAATGGATACCATTTCTTCCTAAAGGGGGAGTATTGATCCATATGTATTTCTATGGCATCCCACCTATTCCAACTGGCTCATTTTTAAAGTTTTCCCATTTGGCAGTTTTTTCCCTAGTTTTCGTGTTCCTGACTTGCGGGGTCATTTTGAGGCCCTAAACAATGTTTTTTAGGGCTCACCACAAACAAAATGACCTTTGATAGATAGCAGAAAAATGTGTATTCCTCGGATATACCTTTCCAATGGGATATCATGCACCTAAAACAAAGATCATATGCAAAAGTTACAACCCTAGGAAGTTGATGTACTAACTTACCCAAACGGGGCCCACATGACTTTTGGCACTTCATCTCCTAGGGTTAGGTTTTTTGGATGTCTAGGGTTTTTGACATTCATGTTTATTGTAAAAATGCCTTCAAAGCCTCATTGTAATCATCTTCTTGTGAATGAGTGTATCTGTCACATCTCTTCTCAGATATAAGCTGCCACCATTCTAGCAAGCTTGTTTCCGTTGCATTTTATAGTTTCATCTTATTTCCTTATTGAATAGAAACCAGTTTTACTGTATATATTTTGTTCTTTGTTAAGCATATTTTGATAATAATCTATATTCATTTTGTTCTGCAAATATATTATGGATCAATGGAGGTGAAAAAAATTGTTGGCTTGGATCCGAGTGGTTGGGTCACTCAAATGGAAAATTACTTCTCCTTGCATGACATCACTGATGAGTTGGAAAAACTTCATTACATTTTCCTCTATCTGCATCCTGAACATTGGTAATGGTGCCATTGGTGTATAAATTCATGCCAAGGGTATGTATCTTGGACATAGTTTGTGGCCAAACTTTATGAATGATTTGACACAGACACACACCATTTGGTCTGTTTGACCAATTTGAAACAATCTGGTACCTTGGAAGACTTTATCACTGGATTTGAGCATTCGGATTTTAGAATGAAGGGCATGTTAGATTCCTTCTTCAGGGAACTCTTAATTAGTGTCCTAAAGGATGAAATCCAATCCCAGGCCCTCATGGATCGCCCCTAGACTTGGCTGAAAGATACTAAATGTGATAAAAAAGCACAAAAGGTTTCCTTTTCCCATAATCAAAAAGCCTCTTTTCTTTCTCTCCCTCGACCTACCAACCCTTCCCCTCATGCCACTCCTTTCAATATCCATAAATTAACTCGAACATAACTATCTGAATGCCAAATCAAGGGTCTTTGCTATAATTGTGATGACAAATATTTTCCAGGGCACAAATGTAAGGAACAAAATCTTTTTATGGCCATTTATGAGGATGTTGTTGATGAGGAGGCCAAATTTTCTCCTTTGTAAGAGATGCCACCAAGAAATGATCCTACTTTTCCCTCTGATCCACCAGAAGTTGAATTGTTGATTTCGTTGCATGCCCTCACTAGCTTCTCTTCTCCCCAAACCCTAAAGATAATTGGGCACATTAATCATAGGAAATTCATAATCTTCATTGACAGTGGAAACACCCATAATTTATTCATCGTCTTAATGCCTAGGAAATCAATTATTATATCTATGCAATCAACAATTTTCAAATCATGATTGCCAATGGTGGTTCCATGAAATGTGGCGGGCATTGTGAAAATGTGTGCCTAAAAATTGGTCAATACCACCTGAAATCTCATATGTTTTCTATCAATATGGGTGGTTGTGACATTGTGATCAGTCTTGAATGGTTATGAACTCTTGACCCCATCCTCATGGAATTTAAGGATCTAACCATACAATTCCAATGGGATGGATGACATTGTAAGTTCCAAGGCATCACAATAGGTTCACTTGACATCATCATTTCCTGCTGAATGGAAAAGCTCCTAAGAAAATTTCATTCTGACATTATTGCCCAAATACATTTCATTCATGTCATTGAGACACTCTCTATGCACCATGACATCCAATATATACTCTCTTG
Source organism: Picea engelmannii (assembly GCA_009831015.1). Classification (NCBI taxonomy): domain Eukaryota; kingdom Viridiplantae; phylum Streptophyta; class Pinopsida; order Pinales; family Pinaceae; genus Picea; species Picea engelmannii. The sequence continues at coordinate 172,828 of ML797574.1, forward strand.
AGACCAAGCTCTTTTTAACACTCCCAATGGACTTCCCCCTTCCCGCGGTGCCCATGATCATTCCATTCCTCTAGTACCACGTAGTATTTCTCCCAATGTTCACCCTTATCATCATCCCTTTGCCCAAACAAATGAAATTGAGAAAATTGTTCAAGAATTGTTAGAATAAGGTGCTATCCATCCTAGTACCATCGCCTATTCTTTATCTTATAGTCATGGTACTCAATAAAGAAGGTACTTGGTGCATGTGTCCTGATTTTCATGCCCTCAAAAAACTCACAATCAAAGACAAAACTCCCATTCATGTCATTGATGACCTTTTGGATGAATTGAGTGGTGCTCAATACTCTACAAAACTTGATATATGTTTTGGCTACCACCAAATACGTATGGAAGAGGAAGATATCCCCAATACTTCCTTTAGAACTCATGGGGGTCACTATGAGTTTTGGTCATGCCTTTTGGCTTGTGTAATGCCCCCTCCACTTTTCAAAGTCTCATGAACCATGTCTTTTGTCCTTTCCTTCATCATTTTTTATTAGTTTTCTTTGATGATATTCTCATCTATATTAAAACATGGAAATCCCATCTCAACCATGTGGATCAAGTTCTCCTTCTATTGTCTAAGCACACAATTTTTCTCAAACAATCTAAATGTTCTTTTGGCACCTTTGAAGATGATTAATTGGATCATATTGTAAGGATGGTGTACAGGTGGATCCTAAAAAATTTGAAGCTATGAAGGATTGGCCTCTCCCTAAAACTGTTAAAATATTTCATGGTTTCTTAGGTTTAACCAATTATTATCACAATTTTTGGGGGAATTATGGAAAAATTTCATCTCCTCTCATTGCTCTCCTTAAAAAAAATGTTTTCATTTGGACTCCAACAACTGATCAATCCTTCCAAGCCTTGAAATATGCTATGTGCACAAATTTTGTCTTGGCACTGCATAACTTCACCAAGACATTTTTCCTGTAATGTGATGCATTAGGGGAAGGAATTGGGGAAGTCCTCATGCAAGATGGTTGACCTTTGGATTTCACTAGAAAACAACTATCAGAGCGAAATTTGGTCCAATCAACCTATGAAAAGGAAATTTTGGATATTATGCATGTAGTGGATATATGGTGTCCTTATCAATTGGGGCAACACTTCCAAATTAAAACTGATCATCGTGGCCTCAAGTATTTTTTGGAACAAGTAGTTTCATCCAAGGAGCAACAAAAATGGGTGACCAAGCTATTTGGATATGATTATGAGATCATCTACAATAATGGAAAATAAAATATGGTTGTTCATTCTCTTTCAAGGAAATATGAAGAAGCAGGGTCTCTCTTTTCCCTCTCATTCATTGTAGCATATTGTCTTCAAGTTGTTCATCGGGAATGGTTACAGGACCCCAAACTTTATAGCCTGATCCAAAAATTGCAATACGATCCTCAATATTCTTCAGGGTACTCTTGGCACAATGAAGAGCTTCACTACCAAGGTCATATGTATTTAAGAAAATAGTTTAAACTTAAATCCATGATGCTCTATGAGTTTCATGATTCACCCGTAGTTAGGCATTCAGGGTTCACCAAAACCTATGAATGGGTCAAATGTTCCTTTTTCTGGGACAATATGAAATAGGAAATATGCACCTTTGTGGATGAATGTGATACCTGTAAATGCAATAAGGGAAAAAAAGTCAAAGGTCTAGGAAAACTCCAACCGCTCCTGATTCCACCTACTATTTAGAGGGATGTTTCTATGGATTTCATTGTTTTCTTACCTAAATTGGGAAATAATTCATTCATCATGGTGGTAGTAGACCGTCTTTCCAAATATGCCCATTTCTATGCTCTTCAATACCTGTTCACCGCATCCATAGTGGCTCATTTTTTTATGGATAATATATTCAAACTCCATGGCATGCCAAATTTCACCAACAATTTTTTGCAAGAATCGTTCAGGCTCTAAGGAACCCACTTTCATCTCAGCACTTCCTATCATCCCCAGATTGATGGAAAAATTGAAGCTATTAGCAAGTGTTTGGAAATTCATTTGTGATGTTTTTCATTCGACGGGAAAAATTAGTGGGCTTAGTGGTTACCCCTAGTTGAATGGTATTGGTGGTACAAAACACCTTACCATACTGCCACTTGCATGAATCCTTTGAACCAATATGTGGGGAAAATGATCTAGGTGGAAATTGGTGGCCGCCCACCTATTCCACTGTCTCAACATATAGTTTTCATTTTGGTAGTTTTTCTATAGTTTTTCGGGTTCCAAAGTTTCAAGGACGTTTTGAGGCCGTAAATGATGTTGTTTTGATGTGGCAGTTACCAATAGATATTTGTTGGCATTAGTGGGTCATTCATAATGCATACTCCTCAGATAGACCTTTTTGATGAGGTATCAAGCGCCTAAAATGAAGATCATATGAAAAATTTACACCCTAGGGAAGTTGACATATCAACTACCCCCATCGGAGCCCACAAAAATTTTGGTGATACATCTTTCGAGGTTAGGGTTTTGGATGTTTAGGGTTTTCTCATTTATGTTTTATCTTAAAAATGCCTTGAGAGCCTCATTTTAATCATCTTCTTGTGAATGCACATAGCCTTCGCATATCTTCTCAAAGATAATATACCACCATTCTAGCAAGTTCATTTCACTATATATTTTCTTTTACAGTCTCTGCATATTTTAGTATTTAATAGAAATTGACTATAATTGTTGTATATCTGAGTTTTTGTCTTATTTATTTGTTTCATTTTTTCCCTCATAAATCTAGATGAAAAAATCCACCATCGGTTCTCTCATACATGCCAAGTGTCTCCAAGGTTCAAAAGGTTGACAATAATCTTACAATCCGAGAAGCCATTCCCTGTACCCTCAAAGAAAATTTATCCCTGGCTCAGAATCAGATGAAGAAAAGGGTATGTTAGGGTTGTTCCGAACATCAATTTGTTGAAGGGGACCAAGTGTTTCTTCATCTATAACCTTATAAGAAGACTTCACTCAAAGATGAACACTATCATAAACTTGCCCCCAAATTTTATTGTCCTTATACAATTGCAAGTGATTGGGGACCGTGTCCTACCAATTAGCTCTTCCCATTCATTCTAAGATCCATCTTGTTTTTCATGTTTCATGCTTAAAGAAAGTGAATGTAAATAAGTTCCAGACTCAAACCAGTCTCCCTGATTTGGGTGAATAAGGTTCAATTTGGTTGCATCCACAAGCAGTCTTAGACCAGTGAGAGCATCGTCTCCGTCAGCGCACCATCAAGGAATTTTTAGCTTAGTGGAAGGATACAACTCCAGAAGATGTCACCTGGGATCCAACTACCATTTTGCAACAATTTCCTCATCTCAAGCCTTGACGACAAGGTTTTTCTTCAAGGGTAGGTCATGTTAGGGACCTAACCTCTCTAACCCCTCACACAGGTAGAATAATATATTTTCCATGTAATAAAGTTCGGCATTAGTTAATAAGGACTAATTAATAATGTGAACAAGTATAATGTAATAAGACTTAATAGAAGCTTCCGCTTCTAGAAAGATCTTCCTCTATAATGTTACTTAGATGATAGAATTAGTATAAATAGGAGTAGAAGTCATGAGAAAGTCTTGTCTTGAGAATTATTTTAATAGAGCTTTTCTATTCTAGAGGTTTCCCCTTGGAAGAGGCAAGTGAACTTGGATTTCTATCAATAAAGGTATCATTTTTTGTGTTGTGATTCTCTATATTTGGTTGTTTTACTGGTATTTGTTGCAATATTTATATTTCTACATATTATAATATAGTTGGTACCTTACACTTTTTTACTTCATTTTCCCAATTTGGATAGGCATTATTCTCAGTCCTCTGTCACCTTATTTTACTATACAACAACTTATGTTTTTCTATATCTAACTCTTCATTTCACATTGAGCCTCAATTTCCTAGCTTTGGAAATCATATTCTAGGGATACCCTTGTGTCAGAGGAGAGCCAGACTAAAGTGAAAAGAGGGTTGTGTGGTGACATTGGCATCCCTCTTGAGTTTCACTTTGGCTATCACCGATATTGGAGTTTGATATCAAGTGATGGTTGGATCGGTAACACGTACCATTGTATCCAAATATTCTATGAATAACAATAAATGATCTTGTACATTGACCAAAATGACTTGATACTTAAGGTTTAGGAACCTCATATATATAGGTTCTAAGGGTAGGTGATAACCCTATGCCAACTCTAGTAAATGGTAACATCATATAATAAGAACAACCTTACAACCATAAGGACACTAATGGAGCCCAATGAGACCACATAACAACTAGTGGAAGAGTTACAAGTATCACCAAGGAAAGATTAACCACCATAACTTGGGTATATAAAAAAGGAAAAGTGGCATAATAGAACAACTTTAAGACCACATGTCAAACACTAAATGTTTCAATAAATAATTATCTATATTTATTTGACCAACATGAATACATCCCAACATCCCCCTTAATATTGACATGTGTAAGATGTGGTCACAATGGCCAAATAAACATTACAATAAGATCCCCATATAATTTTAACTTGGGGTAGGGATACAATCATGATCAATGATGACAATAACCATTAACAATGTATTGTAGACAAGTCAACAATAGAGAGACCATTTTATAACTTAACCTTTGAGAAACCCAAAAGACCTTCACACAAACTGTTTTGGAATTAGGATAAAAAACAAGGGTTTCCACAAGCGAGTCAATGCAAAACTGGTCCAAGCTAGAGATTTAATACCATGATGTTGTCAACAAACAACCTCCATGAAATGAAAATGATGATGACAAGGAACACGTTGAAGATAAGAGTAATCCAATGAAAATGCTATTAGGTAAAGAGTGTCAAAGATCAAGAAAATCAGTCCAAGCATGCAAATGAATAAACTTGTTGAAGCTCAAAGTGATATGACAAAGATGTTATTAAGGAAGGCGTATCAAATATCAACAAGAGCATTGAAAGTATACATGTTATTCAAACATTACATGTGACAAGTAGGTCTTCCCATCATCAAAGCATCTTCTTCCATGCACACATGCAACAAAGAAGCAACATAGAAAGGTTTCCATCAAAATAACTACTAGGGATAGGCTATTGTTATGGTCAATCAATCACTAGGAATAATCATAGGAGATGAGGATTGAACCCCTGTATAGTCAAGGAAACTATAAGATAGGAAGTTCTCAAATAAGAGCTCAAATATCGCCATGATCAATAACTAATCCAACCACATTCATAATAGTAAGATCTGATCCAAATTTCTACCATATAATCTTCTTATGCATGGATTTATAGTAAGATTTATTATCATACCATACGTGCCAATAAGAATGTTGATGCTAGGATGGAGAGTGAGGACACCTCCTATCATGATGATTAGAATGTTGATATGGATGATATGTGGATGGTGAAGGATCTTGTTCTTGTTGATTAGCGGGTGAAAGATCTAGTTCTTGTGAATATAAAGTAACAAAATTAGACTGTATGTAATATGGTTCCTACAAATCAGTGGTAGGTGAATCAAATCATGCAGGATCTATTTCTTATGGATCCCTAGTAGTAGAAGAATCAAGGTGACTCACATTTTCAATGGAGTCTAAAAATATCCAATGCCTTCTCTCACTGGTTTAATATTAAGCTTAATAAGAGTGATAATAACTTGTCCATTATTACCAAGGCTACCACCATATAACCCATATGTTGAAGTAAATTGGAAGGTATGCTTCTCAAAATCATTGATATCAAGAGAAGATTTCTCATGGGTAGCAACTAGTGCATGAAGAGTTGCATTGAAAGAAGAGGAAATGGATTTTTTTGATAGAGACTGAATTTCATCTTTCATGTCAAGCATTTCTTCTATCTCTCATTATTCATCCCAAAGTGCTTGATATGCATGAGCATTAGATTCTTCCATATTATTAATACAAGGTTTCCAATTATAAACTAGTTCATCATATTTCTTAAAAATAAAAGAAACAAAAGGGGGTAGTTTTCTAATGCAATGATATTTTTTATCTCTTAATCCACTTCTTATATAAGGCTCTAATTGAGGTGTGTCAAAGTCCAAATGAGCTTCTCATTCTTAACTAGTTGTTGAAGTAGGTGATCATAATCATTATTTGGGGTTTGATACTAAAGTCTCATGTTATCACTTTGAAGAAAAACCACCTCTTCATGATGTTGGTATTGGTGTCTTTCAATGAATTGACCTTCTTATAAATCTTAGCATTAGTGTCTCATAGTGAAGCAATTGTGGCATGAAGTTTGGCTTTCACGTATTCTAGTGAAGTAACTTCATCATGAATTTTGACATTAGTATGCTTCAATGAAGTAAGCTCTTCATGAATCTTACCTTTAACATTTTGCAATGAAATAACCTTATGGTGTTTTTGAAGGACCACTTCTTCCTCGTTCAAATCAATGTTGTCACCTTTTTTATCGCATTAAGATAGGGGAAACCTGGTCTATGTACATTCTCACTTGCAAGATAAATTCTAGTGATCCTTTCCTTTGGAAAATACTTGAGGTGGTATTGGATTGCAAAAAAATAAAAAATTATGTAGAGAGAAAAAATGGATTGTATGCTCAACAGTGTAGGAGGGGAATATTTCAAGATTAAACTTGTTTCCCAATAATAGTGAAGCAAAAGAATATTGACTCCCACATGACACAATAAGTAGACCATAATATAGGGAAAAATCTACTTGAGTTGGGGCAACCTTCCTTAATTCCAGCATCCCCTTATGAAGTATATATATGAGAAACAAGAAGCAGTGAGAATAGTAATAATTAAACCCTTTTCATTCCAAGGACTAGAATAGGTTCAACAAATAGTATGCATATTATCCAGTATTGAGTCTAGTGTAAGTACTACTAAGAATTCTACTAGTTTATCACAAGAGGGGTCTTCCTATAGGAATTTCCCTATCTTGACGCCTACTATTCTACTTACATATATAAACACAAAATTGAAATCTAAACTACAAAATCAATAAAAGTGTGTGATTATGTGCTAGCTAAAGAAATTTAGGGTGTGAGAGAGGAGTGATTTTGTTATTGTTGTTGATTGCAACTTTTCAAAGCCACATTGCCTAGCAAAGTTCCCAATCCAAATCACAATCAATTTGTAATTGAAGAACTTACAAGAAGAAATAATAACATATAAAATAAAAACTTATATAGAAAGCAGATGAATTATAATTGAAAATTTTCACATGAAGTAGAAAATGTATAACTTATAATGGAAAACCTTGCATGGTAAAAAAACAAACAAAACGAAAGAGAAAACAAGAAATTGTTAAGGTTAGAAAGAATATAATGCTTAAAACTCAATGAACATCTATGAGTAACATAAAAACAAGAATAAAAAAAAGAAAGCAACTTGTATATACACAAAAAGACATTTCAAGAATTGTTCATGATAAGTGAGTAACTTCTTTTTAATAATGACAACTTGTAAAAAAAAAAACACTATAACAAACATGTTAATTCTTAGAAAGAAACACAAATGAAAGTAAAGATATTTTTTAAGGTGGCTTGGGAACTATGTCCTGAGGATTCCTAAAAAGGCCTTATGTGGGCTTTGAGGCTAGTGATCCAATAGACCAACAATGGTTTTGGCTTAACTCCATGATCACTTCTAGATTCTTTGTGCTGACACAAGTATAACAACATGATCTCTATTCGACCTATAAATGAACCAACTTGTGTTATGTGTAATGTAGGACTTTTTAATGGTGATGCATCACCAACAAAACTAACAGAAATAAATTAGTATGTATAAATAAATATAAACACAATAAACGTGATATATAAATTTGATTAGGTCAGAAATGGGGTGTACGTGTCGCGAAGCTTTTCGAAAAGTGATGATTAGTCCACACATTCATCACCTAGTCAATGATCTTATGTAAGTTAAAAAAATAAATGAAATAATGGCACGGATTATATAAATAATGTGGAATCATGCTATGTTCACATATGAAAAAAAAAATGCAATGGGTTTAGTGTAGGAATTTTTAATGGCCCCGAATGGCCATCAAGGCTAGCACCCAACTTGCATCCCTGCCAACAAGACAAAAAGGATGAACAAAAAAACAACAACAAATATGTATGTTAAATCAAGAACTACAAAAAAATTACAATAAAACAAATGGAGAATACCCTAATACAAAGTGATTCATCTCCTAAAATATATCAACTCTATATATGTAACAGCACGGTCCAACAAGAATGTTGTGGGCTTGTTATCAAGGGTCTTTCTCTACCCAAACTTTAATCAAAACCAAAATTTAATTAACTCTTTAATAATAAAAGAATCAAGTAAGGGTTGTAAAAATTAATCAATCAAACCTTTCCATAATTGAGCAATCATTAAAAGAAACAAAAGCTAAAAAATGAAAAACAACTATTTATATGCTTGACCATGGTGGTAGAAATATTTGTCTTCGTGCAAACTAGGATTTCATTATTTTTATCAAATTCCAGCAAATTCCAGTAGTTGTTGGGAGAAAATCTCTTCCAAGTGCTTTTACACCCAACCAACATATAAATTAATATGTTGGAAGTACCCCCCATGTAGGGGTCTTGAGCTCAAAATTTAGGACTAAGGTTTCACTCCCATAATTTCTAGTTGGCTACCAATCTCAACAACTAGGGAGAAGTCCAAAAATAGGTCAATCACATTCACCAACGACCAACCAATAAAGAATCTTGGTTATTGAGTCAACAGTCTCTCCATAGGGCTATTGTGTGATATGGACTTTTCAGACTCCCCACAAGATCATTGTGCTCCCAACTTCAATAAAAAAGTAGGGTTCTACACTCTCCCCCTAGGGTTATTGTGCTTCCTATTTTAGTAGTCTACCAATCTAGAACAACAATGAAAATGCACAATTTTCCCCAAACTGTAGCAAAAATTACCACCCTTCCCTTCCCACCCAATAAGGAAAGTCTAAGGTTTTCTTTCAACTCGACACCAATTCCCATGCACCAAAACTCTCACATCAAAAATATCATGAAAAATTAATTATCCCCAATCCCAAGACTCCCCTTTGAAAATAAGAGTCCCCATATCAAATAAGAGCTCCCTAAAATAGGATCTCAAGTAGTTAGGGTTAAATACCAATGTAAGTTCTAAACCATTGCAATTGAAGCAATGCATACAAATTCTTAAGCAAAACAAAAAGTAAACAATGACATGCACACACATACACACTACACAAAGATTTACCCTAGAAAACTTTAATTGAAAAAACTAGCCTAACTTAGAGCCACACCTCTATATTTTTCTTATACTAACTTAACCATTCACAATATAATAATTAGGTATTTAGAAATATTCAAAACCTGATATGCTAATCTAGATTAAATTGTGACCCTAATCCCTTAACCAAAATTAGATTGCAATGGGCCAAAAACTATTGGATGAAAAAGAACAAACACCTCATGCATGGGTCAAGTAAGGTTGACATCTTAAATATGGTAAGTAAAATAGATTTATGATGATCTCAAAGAGATGGCAAGGATGATATCAAATAGATGATAAGCAAGGAAGATATCAAATACATGATGAAGGAGCTAGCAAACATCATTATCCTAAATTTTTCTCCTTGAGAAGAGGATAATGAGAACAATATGATTGAGTCTCGACCACACATGGAAAACATTTTAACACATATGGCGAATAAAAGGATTGATTCTTAGATACTTGATCATTCATCACTCCAATATCCATGCCATTGTGGTTTCAATTTGAGACTAAGGAACAAATTCAATCCCAATATCAATAAGAGCCTGAAGTTTGACGGTAATGATTCAATATGGAGAAATTATTTGATATACACCATGTGCCAACTCTACAAAATGTAACTATTTCATTTTTATGTTTAGGATGTGATCAATTTATGTAGTATTGATGACTTTGTGACCGAAAAAATCACCATATCATTTATTGGTCCATTTTTACACATGCATTGCTAGTGCAATATGGGGATAGCATGAGCAGCTCCTCCTTTAGCCAATTGATAAATCTCAAGCAAAGAGGTAAAGTTGCAACGTGCATTCAATAATTTGAAAAGTTGAGCTTTCTATCAAAGTTGTGTTTTTATCAATTGGCTAAAGGAGGAGTTTCTCATGAAAAGGACGAGCTTTAAAAATATGTACCTCTTTCTAAAGTTGATAAATTTGTAACATAAAATGATGAAATGATATAAAATTGATAAAATTGATATAACGTAAAATTGATAAAAAGCACAAAAAATTCATTTCATCTAATGCCTCATGCATAGGTCCATGGTGTACATGTTGTAGTGAATGCCTCGCACATGGGTGCACACTGTACTTGCCTAGAATATAACTTGTTTCCAACAACCTAGTGCATGATTATATAGGAAACCGTCCTCTAGGTCACATCACTAATGCCCATAGAAAAAATCCTTCAATGGCAATTTACATCAACTAAGTCACTTTCCATAGTTAAACCCACCCAAATTCCTCACTTACAATAATCTAGGGTCTATGTAGGTATCGCTAGCTAGGTTTGAACATAAGGTATATTTTTTGGATGATTAATATCCAATATAGCTATATATCATTTGTGTAGCTCTTGACAGTAATGTGACTGCAAGTCCCAAGAATAGCTCACTCAAAGGTAACTCAATATACCTATACCTCAATTATTAAAAATCACATGCATCAAAATGCTATAATAACACATTCACTTAATAATATCAACTCAAATGTATAATATGTCTAGGTGATCCACACACACACACACACACACATCACTAACTTAAAGTGTAACATATAATAGAAAACTAAAAATTGACCTCGACACACGAGGCAACATCAAAAATCATTGTGATGTCCAAAATGAAGTATTGTAACTCCTCCCCGCTTAGAGAGATGATGTCTTTGGAGCCAAAATCGTGTCAACGAATATTTCATAAAAAATTTCATAACAAAGTAAGTGCAACGTTTAAAAAAACAACAACATAGCGACCAACTTGATGAGAACCATGACCTCAAAATTAGAACTCTGGCCCTAAAAACCCATGTTTTGTGTCAAAAACACCAAATTCAATCCTTGAATAGAAAAGTGGTTCTATGAGTAGCTTCACCGAAATCCCTAGTGATATGCACATGAGGACACTATGTTTCAGATGAGACAATAGTGGAAGAAAATTACAACTTCTATGATCAAAGTAGACATGATTAACAAAAATGGTGTCGATGTTGAGGAAGAGAGCATGTGGCTAGTGTCACCCATTTTTTTTTCGTAAGATAAATTTTAAAAGTATTCTAGTGTGATGTAGAAATGCTTTTGTAGTGGGTTTTCTAAAAGGTGTTTCTTGGTCATTTTGTGAATAATGGTGATATTGGTATCACCATTTTTCCCAATGTTAATTATAGATGATATGGTAGCTCCAAATTATATTATTGTGTGCTTTTGTTTTCTTTGGTTTTTTTGTGATCCTTGTATCATCAATTTGTTGTAAGGGTTATATTTAGGACTTTTGTTTTTTTTAAGAAATGTATGGTCAGTTGCTCAAATACCACCTTAATTTCCAAATTCTACAAACATTAATTGTATGTTTATAAAAATAAAGAAATTTTTTGATAAATTTGACATAAACTAAAAAAAAAAATCCTTTAATTTAGCAAATAATTGGTGAAATTGTAGTGAAATTTTAGCCAAAATTTTGCCCAAGTTTGGCCAAAATTTGTCAAATTTAACCAAATTTCATGAAATGTATTGCATGGATATGTCCAAAGTAAACCCCGCCCTAGGAGATATTTGTAGCATTGCCCCCACACCCAATCCCCCAAAACCCTCCCTAATGTAAAATTGCTCAAAATTTCTTGAAATGGGGATAAATTTCATCAAATTTGACACAAATCAATCAAATAAATTTAAATTTGAAGCATGGAGGGAGGGAGGCTAATGTGCATCATTAATCCTCCTCCCCCCTTCATGCTTTAAATTTGGCGAAATATTTCTAAATTTCACCAAATTTCATTAAATTGCTTGCATGGGAGGGGGGAAATGCCTAGCATTGTCCCTACCCTAAGAACAATGTGGTGCATTGACCCCCCTCTATGACAAAATTTTCAAAATAATACTATAAATTTAGTGAAATTTGCTCTAATTTTAGTAAATTTAGGCATATTTCTTTAAATTTCAACCATGAAAAAAGTTGGGTGATGTTAGACACTGCCTCTCCTCCAAACATTTGTTAAATTTAAAGAAATTTGGAAAACTTTGGACAAATTTCATCAAGCATTGAGTATATTTGAGTAAATGTGAGTATGGAGGGGGGATAATGCATCATATCACCTCTAGAATGGTGAGTAATGTTGGCCATCGTCCCCCCCCTTGTAATGTCCCCCACCTCTTGATGAATAGGTTTGGAGAGACTCAGTAGTTTAGCTATCCCCACTAGACTATAGTCTCAGGAATATTGGGGACAAAGTCAACCAGAAGACATAACATTCTATTATTAAGTTGACTTTGTGTGGAATAGTATAACTCAATGAAATAAAAGAAAAGGTGAGTTAAGGTTAAGAGTTAGCCCTAGGGGTTAACTAACTCAACATATGAATAGACTAGAGCTATAAAGGAAATGGCAGGGTGCACTCCTAATTCATTCTGGATTATTATCTTATTTTCATTAGAGCTCTTGAGCACAAGCAGTTTTGAGGGTTTTGAGTCTAAAACCCTAGATCTCAACTCGATGGTGAAAGATCCCACCTTTCTTGATCCAGGCTTGGTCCCGAAGGTGAAATAATCCTCCAACATCATTCTACAGTGTTGCAGAGTTTGTTTTGCAGGAAAATTCTAGGCTAGGGTGCAACCTAGGGGGTTTCCAGCTAGGGGGGTGCACTACCCTGAGGAGATTGATTCGATCTAGAGGAAGGAGGAGGCTTTTCGGAAAAAGAGTACCTGGGTTTTCTTCGTAGAGTCCCTAGCATCATTCTTGGACTATTTCAGTGGAGATTATCATTGCAGTTTATTTCTAGGATCTTGGCACGAATTGGATAAGAGAGGGGTGCATTGCAGAAAGAGGTTATCAGTGTTTTATGGCTCGTATCTTCATAGATTGACTTAATACTTCATCATATTGTTAGCATTGGCTTGATCTGCAATCAGGGAGATTTTGGTGGCATTTGGAGGCTCCTAGAAGGGAGAACGAATTCTCCTTGACTTAGTCAAACCAGGAGAGCGCAATCCAGTTGAGGGTTTGCCCAGTTGGAGAAGCATAACTTCTCAGTTCAGCTTGAGACTTGGCTCAGTGGTTTCTATTATCCTGATCTACATTCTAGGAGAGTTTGGAGGGATTTGGAGCTCAGAAAAGGGAGGGTCGAAACTTGAGGTTTTATCAGCATCCAGAGCAGGGTGCAACTCAGCTAGTTGGAGGGGTTTTGCAGAGTATTGACCAGGTCTTCTTATCTTCAATATTAGCTTGTTGTTGGTGGCCTTTGGAGGCTTGGATATTTTCTGAGGCAGCCTTTGGGAGCCACTTATCTTTGTATTTCTTATTATTATATCGATTGGCAACCCATTTTGATATTATTGGTGATTTCTTCTAGATCTGTCGATCTCTTGTTTACGAGATCTCCCTAATATCTAAATAAAGGTCAGATATGAAATTATTGGTTCACTACTGGTGTTCTTTATATATATTGTATTGTTTATGATTATATGCTTCAGATCTATTGCTCAATCAACATTAAGTAAATCCATAATGTGCATCTTCATGAGTACACCTACAAATACATAAAAAAAAAACATATAAAACAGTAAACAGTTAGTGTCCCAAGAAAAAAAATTGGCTCAAGAACATTACAGTGGTATCAGAGCATTGATCCTCCCATATTTTGGGGATTAGCGCATGCATAATCTTAGTGGCATTTACATGGGCAGACGCAGGAAGTAGACAGGGGAGACATAGGCAAAAATGGAGGGATCATGTGAGGACACTGGGCCACAGATTGTGGCAGGTTTCTCCAAGGAGTTACAACACTCCATAAACATGACACAGAGAACCCTTGTACATCATCTACAGTAAAACCAGGAAGCAGTGCATAGGGGATAGGTGGAAATGAAAGAGACTCTAAAAAGAGTGAATGACATCCAGGAGATATTGGCACAACTCTTGATGCAGATGACTCATGCAGGGAAGGGTCTGGAGGTTTATGCCAATAGAGAAGTTATTGGATCTCATGGAGGGACTAGTAGGATGAGAGGGGTGCTACAAGGGAAGGAGGTCTCAATTCTCATTGATGAAGGAGCCTCACACAACTTCAATGACTCATCTCATATATCGACAGTGGAGTTTCAAGGATTTTTTGTGAAGGTAGTAGGGGGGCGACCCATGCCTTGTGATAGATACATTCCGGGAATGAAAATTACCTTGGGAAGACATGATTTGGGACATGATTTCTATTTTATGGACCTTCCAGACACCAACATCATCCTTGGAGTATAGTGTCTTAGCACATTGGGGCCAATCACCATAAATTACAAAATCATGGAAATGTCTTTCACTGCAGAGGATGGGAAAAAGGTGGTTCTTAGGGGTATGATGGGAAACGCACCGAGAGTGGTGACAGCCAAATGCATGGAGGCCATCTTCAGGAGGGAAGACATCGTCTATGAAACAAAATGTAAAATATTAGTCTGAGTAGACAAGAAGGAAGAAACACACTATTCACCAGCGATTGAGAAAATCATGGATAAGCACAACAAGGTCTTTGAACCTATACCACCAGGGGAACCACCAGATAGGGGTTTGAGCACATAATAGAGTTGGAGGAGGGTGCAAAACAAGTCATCACCACTCCCTACAGGCACCCAAAGAAATATAAATGCAAAATTGAAAAGGAAATCAAGGAGTTGTTGGATATGGGCCACATCAGGCCAAGTTCCAGTCCCTTTGCATCTTCGGTAGTATTGGTGAAAAAGAAGGATGGGACAATGCGCATGTATATTGACTATGAGGCTTTAAAAAAGAAAATAATCAAAAATAGATACCCCATCCCCCGGATTCATCAAATATTGGATGAGGTCCATGGGGTCGTATATTTCAAAAATATTGACTTGTTCTCTGGCTATCATCACATAAAAATGAGGGAGAAAGATATCTCCAAGACTGCTTTCGGTGTCACTATGGACACTATGAGTTTCTAGTCATTCCTTTTGGGTTGACTAATGCGCTAGACACCTTGCAGTCATGCATGAATAATTTTTTCAACAAGCAGTTGAGGAAATTCTTATTATTCTTATTTGATGATTTATTGATCTATAGCAAAACTTGGGAGGAGCACCTTCATCATGTGAAACATATTTTGGACATCATGTTGGAGCAATATTTATATGCTAAGGAATCCAAATGTGAATTTGGGATGACAGAGGTCCTTTACCTAGGACACATCATTGGAGTGAAGGGGGTACAGGTACACCAAGAAACAATACTAGATATACTTGACTGGCCCACACCTAGGACACTCACATAATTGAAGGGGTTTTTGAGCATCTATTGTTATTACAGGAGATTTGTCAAAGGTTTTTCTCAAATTTGTGCACCTTTGACCGATTTGACCAAGAAAGGGGAATTCAAGTGGATCCCAAAAGCACAGTTCACCTTTGAAAAATGAAGAAAGTGATGAGTTCGTGCCTAGTATTGGACTTACCAGATTTCGCACAACCCTTCACAGTAGAGTGTGATGCCTTTAGGGAAGGAATTGGAGCAATACTTATGCATAACAAGCATCCTATTGTCTATGAAAGCCAAAAATTGAGAGGTCTTGAGATTCTCTACACCATCTATGACAAATAGATGCTAGCCATCATGCATGCATTGGAAAAATTCAGGCAATATTTAATTGGGAAAAAATTCATCGTGAAGACATATCACAATAGCCTCAAGTACTTCCTAGATCATAAGGACTTGAATGAAAGGCAGCAGAAGTGGGTGATCAAAATATAGGCTTATGAATTTGACATAGAATTTTTCAAAGGGAAAAATAACGTGGTAGCAAATGCCTTATCTAGAAGACCATCATTTTATGCCATGACCGATATCTCAGTAGATTGGAAGGCCCACCTATTGGTGGAATATTCAAAGAACAATTTTTCTTGTGAAGTAACAGATGGACAGGTGCAAGATGACAATTTCATAATCATGGATGATATCATTTACTACAAGGGTCGTATTTTCTTGGTTTCTGAATCGGCCTTTAAGGCCAAGGTTTTACAAGCATGCCATGATTCACCGGTAGCAAGGCATCAAGGATTCATCAAGACATACAGACAGGTCCGGGAGAGGTTTGCTTGGAAGGGTTTAAAGGAATATGTGATGAGCCACATCAAGGAGTGTAGCACTTGCCAGGCCAACAAATATGAACACACTCACCCAGCAGGATTACTACAGCCACTTCCCATTCCAGAGCAAAAATGGGAAACCATATCTATGGATTTCATCACAAGGTTTCCCAAGGTTCAGGGCAAAGACTGCCTTTTCATGGTAGTGGACAGGTTGACGAAATTCATACAGTTTTTTTCCATTGCCACATATTTCAGTGCAGCACAGGTTGCAAACCTATTCTTCAGGGAAGTTTTCAGATTGCATGGTTTTTCCAAAAACATAGTGAGTGATAGGGACATCAGTTTCATGAGAACATTTTGGTAGGAGCTCTTCAAATTGGTAGGTACAAACTTAACTCCTAGTACCAGTTATCACCCTCATATGGATGGCCAGACAGAGATAGTCAACAAATGGGTTGAAGGCTACCTCAGGAATTATGAGCAGAAAGCATGGGTTAAATGTCTTCACTTGGGGGAATACTGTTACAAAAAAACTCATCATATGTCCATTGGTATGCCACCATTCAAGGCCTTATATAACTATGACCCTCTCTCATTTGTTGAGATTTCCTTTGGTGATAGCAGGGCTCCCATGGTTTAGGATTGGATTCAGCAAAGTCAGAACATACTCAGGGAATTGAAGGACCACTTGCAAAGGGAACATAATCAATAGAAGATACAGGCATAGAAACATAGGATTGAGTGCACCTTTGAGGTCGGTGACTTGGTTTATTTGAGGCTTCAATCATACAGGAAGGATTCCATTAAGAGAAGTGGTGTAGAGAATCTCCAACATCATTTATTCATTCCATACAATGTCAACATGAGAGTATGGGTCGTGGCATATGAGTTGGATCTACCACAGGGAAACAAAATACACAATGTCTTCCATGTTTTGTGTTTGAAGAGGGCCATCGGCAATCATATCACTCCTATCGAGGAATTTCCACCTATGGATGAAGAAGGGCAGTTGGTATTGATACCAGAGGAGATACTTGAGATTAGGGAGAAGAAGTTGAGGAAAATAAGCATAAGAGAGTATATGGTTAAGTGGAAGAATCTACCTATAGAGGATGCCACTTGGGAAGGGGAACAGTTGATCCAGGAGACAGATCCAGAATTGCTTGTGGGCGAGCAATTTCTAGCAGGGGAGACTATAATGTCCCCCACCTCTTGATGATGAGGTTTGGAGAGACTCAGTAGTCTAGCTATACCCACTATACTATAGTCTTAGGCATACTGGGGACAGAGTCAAACAGAAGACATAACATTCTATTATTAAGTTGAATTTGTGTGGAAAAGGATAACTCAATGAAAGAAAAGAAAAGGTGAGTTAACCCTAGGGGTTAACTAACTCAATAGATGAATAGACTGGAGCTATAAAGAAAAGGGAAGGTCGCACTCCTAATTCATTCTAGATTATTATCTTATTTTCATTGGAGCTCTTGAGCACAAGCAGTTTTGAGGGTTTTGAGTCTAAAACCCTAGAGATCAACTCAATGGTGAAAGATCCAACATTTCTTGATTCAGGCTTGTGTTGACGGGTGAAATTGACCGTCCATCAACTGGAAGAATGAGTCCAGTCCGGGGTTGTCTA
Organism: Picea engelmannii; assembly: GCA_009831015.1. Classification (NCBI taxonomy): domain Eukaryota; kingdom Viridiplantae; phylum Streptophyta; class Pinopsida; order Pinales; family Pinaceae; genus Picea; species Picea engelmannii. The sequence continues at coordinate 190,820 of ML797574.1, forward strand.
AGTAACCCAAGCCGTTTGGTGTAACTCATTTTGACGGGTTTAATGGCTCCGTTAGCCAATCTAAAATCCTAAAAAGAAAATGAAAAGAAAGGAATAACTAACTAATGCTAACAACTATACACACACACACACACACACATACTTACTCTGATATAACTGTTTTAAATGTGTTTAGGCAGAACAAGAAAACATAAAAATCCCATTTATGAACAGCATTTACAGGTTGTGATTTTTACTGGAAACTCACAAAATCAATGTGAAAATAATTGCTTTTGAGAAGAAGATAAATAAAGCACACTCAAATATTTTTCGTTTTCTCTATATTAATCTAACAAATCATGAATTAACTAGACTATGAAACATAGATGTACAGATAGTCAAAATTTGGTCTAAACTTTCTGGTTTCAATATACATAATTGACAGAAATTAGAAACATAAAGGAGCTAACCTGATGTTAGTTTGTGAAATGTATCTGGGATTCTGTGTGAATAAGAAGCATCCAGGCACCGTTCCTACAAGATAAATCTGCAATAGACTTATAGTGCAAATGTTCTGAATAAATTCATAACCTGTCTTGGTAACTGAAATTTAATAACAGAATAGGTAAGACAAATAAACCCTGTGATCTTATGATCGCAAGTGATTACAGTAAGATAAATCTGATTTTAACACATTGCATTTCATTATTCAACTAAAAATCAAAGAGAAATCATGTCATTCAAATTAAAGAGATGATCACAGTGTCAATATCTAGAGTAGCAAATTATGGATGATATTTATAACATGAGTATCCCAAACATAATAGATCATTGATTCCAAAGATACAAGACCCATTAATATACCAAGATTAACAAAACATCAATGAAACACCATTCACAAAAGGCTAAGGCCAAAATTCTTATGCGTTGTTTCATTTAGTCTTGGAATAATTCGTCCATCTTTTGTTCTAGGCCAAGATGCCTTCATTTACAAAATAGAGAGTATTTAAAGAGCTCTTTGAAATCTAAACTTCCTATATCCTAAGATAGGATCAGATCTTATAAGATCAAAACATTACAAATATAGAGGGCCTAGAGCCACTCATGATCCAACTATATCTTCAAAATTTATGAAAGGTTTTCCTATTTACAAAATAAACAAAAGGAGATACTAATCAACTAGATCGAACATGTTCCATCCCCAAAATTTCAACATCAGATATACCATGTCCTGAAAAATGAAATAGGAACAAGTTAGATCTTTTATTAATGAATAATTACTAAATTTTGTATGAAAATGACTTGGCTACAGAATCTCTCGATTCTGTAGCCAGTCTTATATTGGTAAAATAAATCTAAGTTTAAATGATTTGATTTAAAAAATAACCTAACTGTAATAAGAAGGAAAAAATTGTTTTACTAATTTAACCAAAACATGAATCAAGATATCTCATAATTGACTACAGCCTTTACACTGTCTACATTCTTTATCACAATGTTGCCTTTCTTTTTAAGATGATTGGCTTGTCTCTGTTCATTTTCCTTGAGGTCACGGTTTTATTTTATGAGAAATTCATTGTAGTTTGTGAGAGCTTTAATCCTTGATTGTAGAATGGGGATGTCCTTATAGTACTGTTCAATCCAATGCAAGAAGACCTCGCAATGCACAGAAGGAGCGATTGGTCGATGGAGCGTATAGTTGGGTGTAAGAACATCAACACTACCTGTTGTCAGGCCTTGACCAAGATTTATACCAGAAAACCCCTTTCTACCCTCGAGACATGGAGGAACGTTATTAACGAAGTCGTATGGTTGAATAGGATCCTATTTGTGACAATCTAGATCTTCCTTTACGATAAACTTTTCAATTTCGGCATCTGAATCCTCATGGATCTCAATCGGGTCAATCGAGCTCACATGAGGCTTAGATCGATTACGCAGACTTCTCGAAATGAGTCGACCAAACCTCTTATTTCAAAATTCTAACATTGCTTGCTTCTGTTTTGATTGTTTGTGAGGGTCTTTACTATCGAATTTTATAGAAGAGTAATGGTCGACAATTAAATCATGCATAGGGGTTTCTATAAACTCAAAATCAATATCATGTTTCCCATACAGAAATTGATCGGGTATTGCCTTGTCACGAGGGTTTTCCTTCAAAAATTTTGGCTTGTCACTTGAGAAATCAACATGTTTCTCTATCATAGGCTTATCCAACATAGGGGTTTCTATAGAAGTGGTTGTAACAAAACCGTTTTAGGCTAAGAACCCATCCCAATCATCACCCAGGGTTGATAAACGATGAACCAACAACATTTTAATTAAACCATGGTGAAAGAGGCTAGAGTCGAGGCTCTGATTCTTGTATCTTTTCGACATTTTGTATAGACTTCTTAGCAAATAAAATGACACAATTAAATGGAAGCCTATAAAATGCATAAGCAATCACACATGGTAAAGAAAAACTAGGCCATAACGGCCCTCACAGGTAATAAATTGTTTAAGAACTGATAACAGACCATGCCACCTAACCTTAAGCAAGGAAGCGGGAATACCTTTCTCACAACAATCAATCTTTCTGGAAGTCATAAAAATACTCCAGGGCACTTCGTCAATCTTCGAGTTCTTAAACCACTTATGACCGGAGAGAGGAAGCCTCATTGCTTCACTCAAAAAAATTTCAGTCACCTCCAACTGAATATCACCAACATTCGCTCTATATCCATCAAACGTTTGGGAGAATTATTTGGCCACGCAAAGGTTATACCCTTTGAACTTCTTAATGAAAATATCCCAACCCTGGCCTTTCAAATATTTGACCGCATCATCATGGGACAACAACGCTTGAGAGCCATTCAGATCTATTCGTACTACAGGAGCCATTAAGGGTATGACCAGACTGTAACAAGGGAGACTCACACTACTGTGGATTTATATGTCAGAAGTAACAGGGACAAGTTTGAGTAGATACTATAGAAACAAAAAAAGTAGAACACCTGCGCGATCACAGCATACACATGAAGGTCTCGATTATGGATTTTGAACACTCCAGGTAATGAAAGCCCCAAGTACATAGCACTACACAAACCCTTAACTCGTAATGAGAAGCCTATCAATTCATTCTCCCAGCCAAACTGAAGTACAGGATATGGTTCTGGTGTGTTTAATTCCCACGTCATGTAATGGATATAGTCGATTTGCAAAGGTTTGGAATGAATATGTTTTTACAATCTAAATGTGAATCGATATTTGGAATTATAGTTGATTAACAAAGGATTCAAATAAATAAGCTTATAGTCCAAATGCAAATCAAAATGGGCATTATATTGATATTCGATAAACTCAAAAGGAAAATTATTCAAGTAAGAAATATGAAGTAATCACTATGAACCTTTAAAAACTAGGTTTTGAATAGGGATATAATACAAAATTAAGTTTCCATGCTTGATTCATTCTTTTAGTCGTGAATCAAGCATGAAAATGCAATATAAAAATAAAAAAAAAGAATAATCAAACGTCTTTTTATAATCCAATAATCACCCCCAAATAGTAATATTTACAGGATGAGATGAAGGCAGCTATAGGAAGTGTCGTTTGTCGTTCAAACTAGCAAAAATATGTAGGTCTGCCAACAGCTTGGTACTGGAGGTGAAATAATCCTCCCACACCATTCTACAGTGTTGCAGGGTTTTTTCTACAGGAAGATTCCAGGTTAGGGCACAACCTAGGGGGTTTCCATCTACAGGGGCGCAATACCTTGAGGAGATTGATTCGATATGGAGGAAGGAGGAGGATTTTCAAAAAAAGAGTACCTGGGTTTTCTTCATAGAGTCCCTAGAATCATTCTTGGTCTATTCTGGTGGATATTATCATTGGATTTTATTTCTGGGAACTTGGCACGAATTGGAGAAGAGAGGGGTGCATTGCATAAAGAGGTTATTAGTGTTTTATGGCTTATATCTTCATAGAATGACTTGAGACTTCATCATCTTGTTATCATTGGCCCGATCTACAATCTGGGAGATTTTGGTGGAATTTGGAGTCTCCTAGAAGGGAGAACGAATTCACCTTGACCTACTCAAACCAGGAGGGTGCAAAATAGTTGAGGGTTTTCCCAGTTGGAGGAGAAGAACTTCTCAATTCAGCTTGAGACTTGTCCCGGTGGTTTCTATTAGCCTAATCTACATTCTGGGAGAGTTTGGAGGGATTTGGAGCTCAGAAAAGGGAGGGCCGAAACTTGAAGGTTTATCAACATCCAGAGTAGGGTGCCAACTCAGCCAGTTGGAGGGGTTTTGTAGAGTATTGACGAGGTCTTCTTATATTCAGTCTTAGCTTGTTGTTGATGGCCTTTGGAAGCTTGGATATCTTCTTGGACAGGCTTTGGGAGGCACTTATCTTTGTATTGCTTATTATTGTATCGGTTGGCAGCCCATTTTGATATTATTGGGGCTTTCTTCTAGATCTACAAATATCTTATATATGGGATTTCCCTACTATCTAAATAAAGATCAGATCTGACATTATTGGTTCTCTATTAGTGTTCTTTATATATCTTGTCTTGTTTATGATTATATGCTTCAAATCTATTGCTCAATCAACATTAAGTAAATCCATAATGCACATATTCATGAGTACACCTACAAACACATAAAAAAACATAGCAAACAGTGAACAGTTAGTGTCCCGAGCAAAAACTTTGGCTCAAGAACATTACACCCCCCTTCCATGCAATAATTTTTACACGATTTGGACAAAATTAAGCTAAATTTTGTCAAATTTCTTTAAATTTAAAGCATGAAGCTAGGGGGTAATGCCTCACTCCATTCTTGGAATTTCAAAATAATTGGTAAAATTTTTCCAAATTTCGCTAACTCTGAATAAAATTTAAACCCATTTCGGAAAATATTGAGAAATTTTGCACGTGGAGGGAGGTGGACAATGCTAGGAATATCTCTTGGACTAGGGGTGACTATCAACATCACCCCCAACTCTCCTTGCATTAAATTTG
>ML797574.1:239276-260184 GCA_009831015.1 Picea engelmannii
ATATGGTATCGTTTTCTTAATTATTAAGAGGTTTGGAATATTGGATAGTTAATTCAACAATGTTATATGGTATCATCTTCTTAATTATTAATAGGTTTGGAATATTAGATAGTTAATTTCTCAATGTTATATTGTACTTTATATTGTACAATTTTGTTAAAAAAAAAAATAATTATTAAATTATAAATTAATTATTTGTAGGGTATTATATATATATATATATATATATATATATATATATATATATATTCAATTTGTGTAATTTATATTTATTAAAGGTTATTTTAATTATACACATTGTGTAATATATATTTTGAAAAGTTAACTCCAAGTAGGTGTTATACGTCTTATCTTTGTGAAATAATTATAGATAGAATCATATAGATAGAATCCATCTCAAAAATTAGACCACAATGTTTCATTATAGTCAATACCTTCTTTCTACAAGAAATTTTTTGCAACATGCATGGCTTTATGCTTGTGAAACTATCCATAATCACTATAGTTGCTCTTATAAACCCATTTAAACCCAATAATATTCTTAAGTTTAGGTAAAGGAACCAATTCCTATGCTTGATTTTTTATCAAAGTCTCATACTTGACAATCGTAGTTGCTTCCCATTCATGGGAGATTTTGTCTTGATTATAAGTAGAGGGTTCTCTACCAGTGTCAACCTTGGTTACAAGAACCTATGTAGTAGGTAAATGCCTAAGAGCACACAGTTCACCTTTAAGAAATAAATTGGCAAAGTCTGAAAGCATAGATAAAGACAATTTGTGAATAAGCCTTAGCCTTTATGAAGTATAGGAAGGAATATATTCAACATTATTGAGTTGCATAGCTTCAAGAGAATTAGGAGGTTCAATAACTATAGAAGAAGAAGCTTAAGGTGAGTTAGTAAGAGTCTCACTATCAATGTTCATCTAACTTGTCACTGTAGAATGAATTCTTGAGGAAACAATCGTAGGATGAGAATCATCATTAGAGTGTGGAGGAGAGATAATCCATTAAAATTGTATGTAAAACATCTATAGAAAGTAGTGGGAAGGATCTTTGTGGACCATGAGAAAGGACTTCATCAAACACCATATTCATTCATTCCAACATTTTATGAGTGGAGGGGCCATATAGATGATATGCCTTTGAAATTTCACTATAACCTACTAGAATACAATAGTAACTTTTGGGTTTGCTACCACACAATCTAGTACCAACTGTAGGGCTTTCAAAAGGCACTAAGACTACTGGAACATGGGAGACTTCACCATTGTCACATAGGCAACAAATTCCCTCTCTTTAGTGAAAGAATCATATCCAACACAAGGGAGGCTTCCCTAGTAGCCTCCAATAATCCATAGGAAAGACACAATCAAGTCTAGACCCCCTTGGGGTGACTACTCACACTACCACCAAGATAAGGATAAGCAAAGAAATAGAGAGGTGGTGGTGAAAGACAATTTCCAGATATAAATTATTGAGGATTCAAACCCAATAAAAGGCTCTCCAATCCAAGTACAAGTTTAGTATGGTCCCCAAACACTAGAAATAAAGAAAAAGTTTAAGAATGTAGTAATATTTGTTAGGATATTTAGACACTTAGGAGTTAGTTAAGATCTACTTGGTATAATGTGTCGTTAGGTAAAAGTGTGTTTCTTTAGTATGCATTAGTATGCATTTGTAGTTAGCAAATCTGACGATCACGATATGTTCCCAACATAGAGTGATCCAACGGTTCATATTCTCCTCGATCTTAATGACCATTGATCTGTAGATTAACACCCAATTGTTCCATGATCTCTATTTAAAGAGCATGGAGGGTCATTTGTCGATGATCGATTTTGAGAAACTCTCTTGTAAAATCTCTCTGTAATATTTTTCTTTTGTATTAATAAACTGCTCCAAGTGGTCGCATTGGCTGGGGTTGTGGATGTTTCCCCATAGGGGTTTTACCACGTCAAAACATCAGTGTGTTGATATTTGATATGGTTGTGTGAATGGTTATTGAAAGTGTTCTTCCTCTTTTGGAATACATGTGTTGTCGAACATGGTATCAAAGACTATTTGAAGACCCGCTCCTGTTGTAGATCAAGATCGTGAAGCCAAGTTGCTTCATATTCATTTTCTGTCATTTTCGTACATTTATGGGCTAAGAGTATTGTTACATTGCGTCTGGAGCGCTTGTTTCAGTCGGGAACACTTTTCGTTTCACTCTAAAAGGTTTTTGTTTTCCCAAGATACAACCATTTCAATCAAATCTGGAGGTATAAAGCCTAAATACGCATTTTTAAAATTTTTGCAGAGTATTATTTTGGTTTTATATTATTTATTTATGGGTTGCTACTCTTTTAGATCTGCGTATTATCTTTGCCCCGCGCCCTGTGCGATCTCGGAAAATCAGAAACAGATAGGAAAAGGTGCATCTTTCGGGTAAGTTAATCGAGATCTAACCCTTGTTCTCATCGAGAAGCGAAATGTTTTTATTGTGTGAAAAGAGTTATTTTTTAGCACGCTCTCCAATAACAACAATAATCATCTTGCTAAACAATACAATATGTTTTTCTAGACCATTTGGTTAAAAGTTGTCTTATTAAGTAAGAGGTCTTGAGTTCAAGTCTCTCTTTTTGTTACTTTTTTTGAAAAAGTTCATGCTAAAATTGTAAAGTGTATTTCACTTCAAGTGTAAAAGTGAATCACTATAAGTAGCTTTAATATTTTATTTTGGAGTTATTTATTTTGCATGCAACTTTTCTTTTATAAAGTAACTTTGTTGTAAAAGTGATCCCCGCTTCTCTTTATAAAAGTGGGTCACTTCATAAAGCAACTTACACCACCACGTGGTCTTTTGGTTGTTGTTTATGTTTTTTTTAAAAGGACATAACTCTCACATCCGAAGTTTGTTTTCAATGCCGTTTTTTTTAAACCACCTAAATTTTCGAGATCTTTCCATCCAGATCATCAATTTCATTTTTTAAATCCATATTATCTGCATATTTAATATGGATTCTACAAGTAATCTCTTGCTTACCAGCACCAACTACTTCCAATGGAAATCTCATATGGAGGATTTATTAAGAAGTAAAGGCTTGTACCGGATTACCTTGGGAAAGGAAACAACACCAACTAATGTTGATAAGAAAGTAAAATGGGATAATAGGAATGACAAAGCACGTGGATTGATCGAAATGTCTATCTCTCATGATTTAAGGTTCCACCTTCAATCAATTGATCAACCCAAAGAAGCTTGGGAAAAGATTAAATCTGTGTTTGGTAAACACAATATTATTCGAGCACAATAGTTAGAAAAACAAGTACTGACTTTAATTCCAAATGATTTTTCTTGCATTGAAGACTATCTATCTAAGTTTAAAATACTCAGAACTTTATGTGAATAATGTGAGATAAAGATAGAAGAAGATCGTTGCATCTATCTTATTATTTCTAAGCTAGGTAGTGCATATTCTGTGTTTGTATCTACCTTTTATGCCATGCAAGAGTCTCTAGGGACAACTTATAAAAAACCCAGTCTTGAGAACTTTTGTGATGCTTTGATTAGAGAGCAAGATAAGCTTGTACAACTTGGAGTGATCAGCACTGCATGTACCTCCAACAAAGCCTTAGTCGTCCATCAAAAAGATAAACCCAAGAATCCCAAGAAGCAACATCCTCGCCACAACAACAAGCAATATAAGGGTCTCAAACCCACTCAGACAGCTTCCGGTCCTAATGGTGACAAATGAGAAAAATATAAAAGTAAGAAGATTGACAGACATTGCAACTTTTGTGATAAATATGGTCATGATGAGTCCAAATGTTTCAATAAGATAGAAGCTTTAGCAGCAACGATGAAGAAGCACAACATCAGTATTGATTCTACTTCTTCTCATGGACATGCACTTTCTACTTTTGGTTTCTCCTTCAATACAACTTCTACTTCTTCTTCTTATGAGTGACTTATTGATTCTGGAGCATCTTATCATATGGCTAAGGATAGAGACATATTTTCTGCTCTAAATTAATCTAACACCAAGAAAATATTTATTGGTGATGATAGATCTCTTAGTGTTGAAGGATCTGGAACAGTTCAAGTAGAAAACGGTCATTTCAATGATGTATTATGTGTTCCAAGTCTTTCTTGTAACCTCCTATCAGTATATCAAATCACTCATTCAGGTGAAGGTAAAATCGTAGATTTTTCACCTCACCATGTTGTAATCAAGGATCTAAAATATTCTAAGCATGTTATTGAAACTAGAATTGTTGATGATATTACTAGGTTGTACAAGTTTGACAACTTTGGGTCATCATTTTTTTCATCAGTTTTTGTTGCTCGTAGCGATGACTTGAGAAAAATTTGGCATGAGAGGTTTGATCATCTAAGCTATCGCTCATTGCAACAACTATGTAATCAACAGATGGTGATTGGTATTCCTCTTGTTTCATGCAAAGATGGTGTTTGTGTCGGTTGTGTTCTTGGCAAACATCATCGGGATAGTTTTGACAAACGTGCCTCTTGGCATGCCTCAGACCCTTTGTAGCTTGTTCATGGTGATTTGTGTGGTCCACTTTCTTCTCATTCTTTTTCTCGGTGCAAGTATTTCTTAACTTTCATTGATGACTTTTCCAAACGTACTTGGGTTTATTTCTTAAAACTTAAGAGAAAAGTTTTTGACAAATTTTTGGCCTACAAGCCCCTTGTAGAAAAGAAATCTTGACATCAAATTCAAAAGTTAAGAACAGATAAAGGAGGCGAATATGTGAATAGTAATTTTACAAGTTATTGCACTACACAGGGCATCCAAATGAAACACATTGTTCCATATACACCACAACAAAATGATGTATCTAAGAGAAAGAACCACACATTAAAATAAATGGCTAGTTGTATGATCCAATCTGTTAACACAAGGATCTACAGACCGTTTCTTAAAAATCAGATAGAAATTGAGGTTTACCCTCAATTGCATTATGGTGTAAATCATGTGGCATTCTTCCCATGATTTCCACAGGGAAAACAAAAAGATTGGAGGCCTAAGCAGCTCAAGCACCGTCTCTCTACCTATCACATCTCCCTTATCGATACCTCCTCTCACCTCCCGACACCTATCCCACTCACATTCTAATATCCCTTACACATCACCTCCTCCCCGCCTATCATACCTCCCTCGTTCCTCTACCACGTCTGCCTTTCCCTTGCTACTACAACCTCATCCCAGCCTTCGCTCCCCCCAATTGCTTCCTTCCACATGGTCGTCGCTCACTCATTGGACCATGTGAGTTTTCGCCCAACACCTTGCTCCACATCACCCCTGCGCATACACTATCAGATTTTCACCTGCAAAGCTCGCATTGGTCACAGAAAAAGACCATTCATGGCCCCAAGGAGTCAGGATGGACTCACATAAGTCATTGGCACCATTTGAGAACAGTTATGGGTGTCAGGCCCAATCTTAATCCCAATGAATACAATTATTGAAGATTATGGAAAGCAGTTGAGACCTCGCCTCATCCCATAAATGGAAAATGTTGCAGAGAGAAGCCATGAAGGCACACTTACGATCTGAAGCTTCCTTATGGGCAATTTCTCTTGTAAAGAACATAACTATGCCTGGCTTGCATCTGACATCATGAGGTATGTACAACCTGATAGAGTGGGCATTGATTGAAGGCTTTGAAAGCAATGATCTGATCACATTCCTAGTGGTTGTAGAATTTTAGTATATATAAGCAATTTTGATATTTTGTTAAGGTCAAATGGTTGAGTTAGGCTCCCTCCTATTGTAATATTTTGAATGAGAACAACTGGTTCTCTGGTTATGTATTTKTTTTTGAGACATTTTGATTAATCTAAKTCAGCTTTCTTACTTCATCTTGTTTTCCTCTGATACTGAGAGAGTTCATGTTTGATTGATTCACATGGATTGTTGTAAATGTATTATGATACATGTTTGATTATAGTATTGTTATGATTTCTTCTTTCAGCTTCCTTGAAATTTGAATCCAACAGGACCTTGTGTTTAATTTTTTCCTCCTTAGGCTACTGGAAAATCTGATGTTCATAGCAGACCTCTACACCTTTCTCACTAAATCTTCCTCCTACTCACCCTTACTCCAACTTACTGACTAAACTTGATTCAAGACCTCAATGGTTGGTGCATGCTAGTCCAGATTTATGAGTTAGAATGTTATTATTATTGAGTTTTCTCCATTTGACTACTCAAAACTCAATTACCTGTGACATATAAACTGATGGGTAATGGGCTTACCTTCAATTCAATCTGAAAGTGACTTCTAGTGATAACATTTTTGGCGTCGTTGCCGAGGAACGAATTGAAGACATTTCCCTGGGATAGAACAACAAAGAAGCTCTGATTCTGAAGTTGCATTAGAAATCAATACCATTTAAGATTGCAACTTGCACCTAGCAACTCCATTATTTTGACTCCACTATTTCAGTTCTGGATCCTAAAGGTGGACATACGAGGTCCACTTCACTACTGCCTCTAGAAACATCTAAAGATAACCCAGAGGAAATTATCAAAAAAGGAAATATCGCTCAAAAAGGTACCTCTACTATTGTACAAAGTTTTTCTGATAATTTGCATAATCCCTCTTTACAAACTCCAGTTCTGATTCTCCTATTATACAAACTACTGGAGTTTCAATAAATTTAAGTTTTGGGAGTTTTCCTGTCGATTTCTCCCCTCCTATTCTTGGTTTGAAGGAGAGATCTTTGACACCCCTTTCTCCCCAGAAGTTGTGAAGTGGAAGGAGAGAGATTTGACCTTAGAAGACTTTCCTACTCCTCCTCATATTACAGTTGTTGTATTTACAGAAGGGGATACTTATGTTCCCTCAATCCCCTTGTCTTCACCTCCCAGGAACATTGTCCCAGTTTCACATAGCCCAACTCAATCCCCTCCTGGTTCTCCTCCAGTTCACACTCCAATGGCAGGAGCCAATCCCCCGAGAACTAGGATGGAATTTATAATAGTTGCTAGGTATTCCCCTCTTGTTTTCCCTCAACCTTTGAATTCCCTCCCAGCAGATGGCTACCTTAATAAGTTGCCCAAGTTCATAGGTGAGGGAGAAAAAACTACAGAAGAACATCTTGAATCCTTTTATAGTTATACAGACAACCACACCATTGGGAATGAAGATGTATGGATGAGGATTTTTGTTCATAGCCATGATGGTGAGGCTAGAAAGTGGTTTAGGGATTTTCCCCCTGGATCTATCACCAGGATTGAGGCTTTAGATGATGATTTTCTAAGGCAGTGGGGGGACAAAAAGGACTTTTTGTATTATATCACAAAATTTGGATCCCTAAAGAGGAAAGAAGGAGAGTTTGTCTATGATTTCTCTCAAAGATTCAACAAAATGTACAATAAAATCCCTCATGAGATAAAGACTACAGAGACCTCTGCCAAAATCACCTATGCCAGTGCTTTTGACCCTGATTTTTGCCTTTTACTAAGAGAAAGGAGATCTCCCTCCTTAGCTCATATGCAATATGCAGTCGTGGAGGTAGAATCTAACATAGTGGCATCTGATCAACTTAGAGGTAAATCTAATAAGGACAGGAGAAAGAGTAGAAATGAAGCCTCAACCTCTGATTCCTCTATTGTCCACCCCCAAGTTGATGAACTTACCAAACTAGTAAGATATCTTTTTGTTGAGATGGAAGAGTTAAATTTTGAGGGAAAATAGACCTATAGAAATACACAAAATGTTGATAACAGAGGTGGTTTCAGGAGACCTAATAGTGCTCCTCATACTCTTACAAGAGATTCCAAAAACAAAGAAAGGGATGACCAAAAGATCCAAACTCCCTTACAAAACAACTTTTTGGCTGACGAGGAAGGAGAAGATGAAGAAGATGATCCTGAGATCCATTGCTTGGGTGACACCCCTCCATCCCCTCACTTAACCCAATATACATATGGGAAGTCCTTAATGGATAATCGAATAAATGAATTAAGTAAGGGAGAGAAGGCAAAAGAGAATCCTAGTAGATATGATCTGAGATCTAAAAAGAAAGGGGAAAAGAATAATGCTTCTGATCATCCCACAAAAACAGAAAAATATGCCAAGGCTGTGACAATTGGTAGCAAAGAAAAATTTTCTCAAAGCCCCCCAGTTTTGGTTGAGGATCCTATCCTAGAAGTCAAGGAGATTCTGAAATCTCCACCTTCCTTCAATTATGAAAATGAGATCCAAAAAATCAAAATCCCTGTGCCATTTTCGGAACTGATAAAAATTGAAGAAGTAAAAAAATATCTTTCCAAAATGTTGTTGTCTGAATCAAACTCAATTACCCATGACATATAAACTAATGGGTATTGTGCTTACCTTCAATGCAATCTAAAGGTGACTTCTAGTGCTAACAAAAATTATTTTTTTAATATTGTATGGGTTGATTAGGTGGAATCTGATTTGGAATTACATTTTCTTGGTAAATCATGAGTGAATTCTTGGAAATTGATTTTAAATTAAAACATTGATTGTCTTTCTATGTTGCCATTTTTGTTTAATTTGAACTCCTCAAAATTAATTGAAAATAAATTTCACCAATTGTCTCTCTAAGATTTTAGATTCCAAGAGTGGTTTTCAAAAGAAATTCTATGGTTGAGTAGTAAATCACACCTCAAGCAATAGTTCTCATCCATTTCAAGAGAGAAGTTTTTGATCTTGAGTTTTGTATTGGTATTTAATGGGCACATGGTTATACTTTTGGGAACAAATTTATATGATAGTCATGTGATTCGGTATGCATTTTACTAACATTGTTAGTCGAATATGATTAATGGTATTGTGGTGGATCTTACATTATATTATACAACACCATATGTATCATGTAATACTATTGACCATATCCATTGTGAGTTAGTTAGTTATTGACTACAAACTATATTGGAAGGAATTTATGTTTTCATCTTTATTAGAAATATAGTGCTCATAGTGTAGTAGAGATTTCCTTCTCACTGTGAACTTATTGTTAGAGAGGTAGATAGAAAAATTAAACATTGAACATTTTATTACTTCACTAGACATTTTTGTGTGAAGGAAAATGATATTTATGTTGTTTTGTAAAAATATCTCAACTCACGATTCAAATTTACCTAAACCAAGTATACATCTAGATAAAGCTAAAAAAAATACAAGGCTTTGTCTTTTAAACAACTTGAGATGACTGATATATCCAAATTGATAAGTGTTTAAAGTTTAAGGTCAATTTGGCTAAGGAACAAGAGTTGTGTTTGTGTTTGGATTAAAATGCTTGTTTAGTGGTTGCTTGGGCCCAATCTTAGTGCATCGTGGGATAACGTGTTCTTAAACAATCATTTTGACTAGATACATGTCAACTTTCAATAAAGTATGATGGAGAACTGGTCTTGTTATTAAGTTCATCCAACAATATAGTAAAGGTTTATAGTGGGATTTTAAACAAAAAAACCCATTTTGTTTAAAAGGGTCATTGAAAAAATAGGGGCTTTTGATCACATGACTCCATTCATGAGACACCCTATCACATATGGGTGTGACCTAATTGAACTCATTAATGATGGGAAATTGCATTCATGATGATGATGACTTGATGGGACATTTCACTTTCTATGGAGGACATTGGACCCTTGATTGGAGACATTGTATTTAGAGAGATGATGTGGCACCTTTCCATGGATGATAGCACCCTTTCATGATGGGACGTTTCACTTTAATGATGGGATGGTGCATATTTTGATGATGGGGCACCTTGATGTGACATTTTGGGGCTTCTTGGAACTTTTTTATGATACATCACACCCTTTGGATGATGAGGCACCTCTTGAGATGAAAACTTGCAACCTTTCATGGAAACTTTTCACTTAGATATCTCATATAAATAGAGAATCGCTTCTCATTTTGTAAATCATTGCTACTTGTGGACATTTATCACTCTTTTCTACTTCTACTTGTTCTCTTTCATGAAGAATGCTATGGAGGGTTAACTAGAGTGAATATTTTGGGAGCTATGTTTGTGGATCTTCTTCTACTACTTAGATATGGAAATTAGGCTTTGATAGATGAAAGATGGCTTGAGTAAGTTTTTATCTTTTCATCTTATGGTTATGTTTATGAATGCATTTTTAGATTGATGTTGTTCCTCTAGTGGTGGTTCTTCATCCTCTTTAATTCTTGAACAAACTGTCTTGTCAAAATCCTTGGAAGGTTTACTAGTGGAGTAATCTTCACTTGCATCATCCCTTAATATTTTAGGAGGATTGCCTATGGTTAGTAGTGGACAACCTCTAAGCCTCACCCTAAAATAATCCACTTCATTCTCCCAAATAATAATCTCTATTTGACCCCATATGCCCAAAATAATAGGCCCTAGTCTTTTTCTCCATAATAGTCAATCATTACTACTCAATTTTACTACTTTAGGGTTAGAGTTAGGGTTTATTTGCTACAAAAAAATATTTCCAACCATAAAAACCAAGACGTCTAGAGTGTTTAGGCATAATATTGACCTAAACTACATTATTGAAACCCTAATTTAATTTTCTGAAGTGTTATGACAACCATCTAAGACAAAACGTCTGAGGTTTTAGGGATGATTTTTACTCATTATTTTTATGATTTTGTTGGTCAGTAAAACCCTAGTTCAATCTACTATTTATCCCTCTTATTTACTAGATCATTTCATAATCAAAGCGATGTCATTTCTACTGCTAAAGTGTTTATTTATTGTTGTAGTAATTCATTTTATTGCTAAAAATTGATTGTTTTATTGCTATCATAATTTTACTACTGCTGAAAATTAAATATTTCACTGCTAAGATAATCTCTAGACTATTAGAAATCATTATTTTATGATTGCTATCATTTCTTTACTGTTGTTATAATTTACTTCATTGTTATAATTTCATACATTTCTTACAAAAATATTGTTCGACAACACGGGTATTCCAACAGAGGACGAACACCTTTAGTAACCACTCACACAACCAGATCAAAGATCAACACACCAATGTTTTTACATGGTAAAACCCCTATGGGGAATTATCCACGACCCCAACCAACGCAGCCACTTGTAGCAGTTTATTAATGCAAAATAAAAACATTACAAAGAGATTTTACAAGAGAGTTTCTCACAATCGATCATCAACAAATGACCCTACATACTCTTTAAATAGAGATCATGGACCAATCGGGTGTTAAGACACAGATCAATGGTCGTTAAGATTGAGGAGAATATGAACCGTCAGATCACTCTGTGTCGAGAATATATCATGACCGTCAGATTTCCTAACCACAAATGCATACTAATGCATACTAAAGAAACACACTTTTACCTAACGACACAATAGACCAAGTAGATCTTAACTAACTCCTAAGTGTCTAAATATCCTTACATCCCCCCTTAAGAACAACTTGGGATAGGATTGAAGGATTTACAATAGAGACACAATAGGAGAAGGAAGGAGGAATTAGAGCCTATCCCCCCTTAATGAAAACTTCCTAAACTAATAACATAGATCGAAGTTTGGAAAACTTTGCTTCTGTTAGAGACTTTGTGAAAACGTCTGCAACTTGATCTTCTATAGGGAAAAAGAGCACTTCAAGAACTTGATCATGAATGAGCTTTTTGATTAAGTGCATGTGTAGCTCGATGTGCTTGTTGTGCTAATGTTGAACTAGGTATTTGGAGAGCTTGATGGCACTCTGATTGTCGCACCAAAGGTTGGTTGGATGTTGTTGCTGGAATCCAAACTCTGAAAGGATTTGTTGAAGCCACAAGGCTTCCTAACTTGCATTTACCATTGCTCAATACTCTGCTTCTGTTGAAGAAAGTGCAGTAGCCTTTTGTTTCTTACAGACCCAAGTGACAGGTCTTGAACCAAGGCTGAAAACATAACCTACAGTAGACTTTTGATCATCAGGGTCGTCGACCCAATATGAATCAGTGAAACCAACCAATAAAGGAGTCCCCCCTAAACTGTAATGTATCTCGAACTGAACTGTAACATGGACATATCGAAGTATCCTTTTAGTTTCTTTCCAATGGCTTTCATGGGCTGTTTACATATACCGGGCAACAAGACCAACAACTAAGGAAACATTGGGACGAGTATGAGTCAAGTATAAGAGGCTACCAACTAACTGATGGTACAGGGTGGCATCAACTTTGGGAGAAGTACAGGTGGCAATAAGCTTGTCTCCGGACTGGAAGGGAGAAGGGCATGGTTCACAATCATCCATGTGAAAGCAACGAATAAGGTCACAAGCATACTTAGACTGGGAAAGAAAAATTCCTTCAATTGTTTGCAAAACTTGGAGGCCAAGGAAATAGTTACAAAATTTAAGTCTGACATTTCAAATTTCTTCTTAAGGATGGTTTTCACATGGTTTAAAAGTTTTGAGTCACTACCATTAAGGATAAGGTCATCAAAATAAAGGAAAAGGATTATGAGATAGCTTCCTACTTTCTTGGTATAGACATTAGGATCAAAATGGCATCTAGATAATCCTATGTCAATAAGAAAGTTGTCCATTTTGGCATACCAAGCTCGGGGAGCTTGCTTAAGACCATAAATAGATTTCTTAATGTGACAAACAAGGATAGAGTCATTTTGGAAATAGTGAGGAGGTTGTTCCATGTAGATTTCTTCTTGTAAATCTCTGTGCAAGAAGGCGGATTTAACATCCATTTGATGGACCTCCCATTTATGTGAGGCAGCAAGGGAAAGAAGAAGGCAGATGGAATTCATTTTGGCTACAGGGGAAAAGGTTTCATTATAGTCAATTCCTTCAAATTGGGAAAATCCTTTGGAAACTAACAGAGATTTGTGTCTTTCAACACTTCCATCTGATTCATACTTAGTTTTTAGTCCCATTTACATCTGACAAGTTTTATTCCTTTTGGAAGAGGTACAAGATCCCAAGTATTGTTGGCCATTAAAGAACAATATTCTTCATTCATTATTGTATCCCAATCTGGATGACCTGAAGCTTCTGCAAATGTCTATGGATCATGAGTCTCTGAAACTTGAGCCAAAAGAGAAGAGGTTCGTTGAAACTGTGAACGTGTCCAACGTTTATCCGAAGGATCACCGACAAGATCACCAACTGCTTCTCGTGTTGAACGAACCCATCTAGGAAGCGGTGGAGCTAGTGTTGGTTCAGGTTCAAAGGACTCATCTAGAGGAAGGTGAGCAGGTGGAGGTGGATTTCCATCCTCATTGTCATCATCTGAAGAAGAAACCAGAATAGGAACAGAAGAAGGCACAAATGTTGAAGATGGCTCACAAGCCGAAGAAGGCACAATCATCGAATTAGGCTTGCAGGCCAAGAGATTTTCATCAAATTTAACATCTCTTCTAATAATAATTTCATTACAATATGGTTGAAGAAGTCTATAACCTTTGACATCTTCAAAATAACCAACAAATACACACTTCTCACTTTTAGGCTACAATGCTTTCCTTTTCTCATCAAGAATGTGAGCCCATGCAATACTGCCAAATACACAGAAGTGACTTACATCTGGTTTAATTTTAGTCCAAGCTTCTTCTGGTGTTATATTTTTAGGAGCCTTTGTGGGAGTGTGATTTACTATGTAATTTTCACAGTTGATTGCTTCCGCCCAATACTTTAGACTTAATCCCTTAGATTGTGTTAGCACTAGAAGTCACCTTTAGATTTCATTGAAGGTAAGCCCAGTACCCATCAATTTATATGTCATAGGTAATTGAGTTTTGAGTGGTCAAATGGAGAAAAATCAATAATAATAGAATTCTAACTCAGAAATATGGACTAGCATGCATCATCCGTTGATATCTTGAATCAACTTCAGTCATTAAGTTGGAGTAAGGGTGAGTAGGAGGAAGATTTAGTGAGAAAGGTGTAGAGGTCTTCTATGAACATCATATTTTCCACCAGCCTAAGGAGGAAAAACTTAAACACAAGGTCCTCTTGGATTCAAATTTCAAGGACGCTGAAAGAAATCATAAAAGTACTATAATAAAACATTTATCATAATACAGTTACAACAATCCATGTGAATCTATCAAACATGAACTCTCTCAGTATCAGAGGAAAATAAGATGGAGTAAGAAAGCTAACTTAGATTAATCAAAATGTCTCAAAAACAAATACATAACCAGAGAACCAGATGTTCTCAATCAAAATATTACAATAGTAGGGAGCCTAGCTCAACCATTTGACCTTAACAAAATATCAAAATTCCCTATATATACTAAAATGTTGCAACCACAAGGAATGTGATCAGACCATTGCTTTCAAAGCCTTCATTCGGCACCCACTCTGTTAGGTTGTACAGACCTCATGATGTCAAACATGGGCCAGGCATAGTTATGTTCTTTATAGGAAAAATTGCACATAAGGAAGATTTGGATCGTAAGTGTGCCTTCATGGCTTCTCTCTACAACGTTTTCCATTTATGGGATGAGGTGAGATCTCAATTGTTGCCCACAATCTTCAATAATTGTCTTCATTGGGATTAGGACTAGGCCTGACACCCATAACTATTCTCAGACGGTGCCAATAACTTTTGCAAGTCCATCCTGACACCTCAAGGCCATGAATGGTCTTTGTCTGTGACTAATGCGAGCTTTGCAGGTGGCAATCTGATAGTGTATGCATAGGGGTGACATGGAGCGAGGTGCTTGGCGAAAACCCGCATGGCCCAACGAGTGAGAAACGACCATGTGGAAGGAAGCAATTGGGGGGAGCAGAGGCTGGGACAAGGTTTCGGTAGCAAGGGAAAGGCAAAGGTGGCAGAGGAACGAGAGAGGTGTGATAGGCGGGGAGGAGGTGATGTGTAAGGGAGATTGGAATGTGAGTGGGACAGGTGTCGGCAGGTGAGAGGAGGTATCGGGAAGGGAGATGTGATAGGTGGAGAGAGGGTGCTTGAGCTACTTAGGCCTCCAATCTTTTCGTTTTCCCTATGGAAATCATGGGCAGAATGCCACATGACTTACACCATAATACAATTGAGGGTAAACCTCAATTTCTGTCTGATTTTTAAGAAACAGTCTGCAGATCCTTATGTTAACACTTTTAATGTCCAGAAAAAAGAAAAGAATATACTCAATCGACCCATACAAGAGTTAAAAATCCTTTAATGTCCCTACTTTACCAAGTAACTTTCTCTTACTTTCAAAATGTAATCTTAAACAAGAATCCACCTAATCAACCTAATCAAACCATATAAAATTAAAAAAATACCCCCACTACCCACTAAAAAAAATTTACTCAATCAACCCATACAAGAGTTAAAAAACCTTTACTATCCCCTTAAACCATTAGAATCAATTTCCAATAATTCACTCTTGCTTTACCAAGTAATTTTCTCTTATTTTAATGTAATCCAAACAAGAGTCCACCTAATCAACCTATACAAAATTTTAAAAAATTACTTCCATACCGATAAAACAGTGTACTCAATCAACCCACTTTACCCCTACCAAAGTAAAAAATAAAACCTTTAATTCAGGGAAGAAAGATTGTTTGATTACCCTTTAATCATGGCAGAAGGCGGGAAATATTTTTTGAACTTTGTAATGCTACTGGACTAGTCGACCATGGTGGAATGGCGGCTTGCGTTACAGGTTTGAATGTCCATAGGTTTTAGTGGTACTCTAGTGGTGTTATTTTCTGGCCTTTGGTCATAATATTACAGACCTTCTTTAAGTAGTTTTTTCTAGTTTAGTATGGAACTTGGTAACTAATCGCACCTTAGACTTTTCACTAGAATCTTCTACCGGTCAGAGCCCTTGCGCATCGAAAGAGATTCCTAGAATTATGAGTTTTTCCCCTTTTGGAATCTGGTTGTGGTTTCCCGTGACTTCGTGTATTTAATACTAGGTTTAATGCTCATTGAGTGGTTCATTAACCTTTCTTTCCTCGTTTTTCGATTTGGCCTAGTGCTTGTCCTAATTCATTTACTTTACTGTGGATCTGACAGTGGTGGATTCCAGGTGGTTAGTAATGACTACTAGACTTCCTCCACTTGTCGAAGAGAACGTCAGAGCCTTAAAGGATGTGGCAGATGATGAAGCTTGGATGGATGCTGGTCTTTTCGACCATGTGGATTCGGTAGTTAAGAGTTATTATTCATTAAATAATCCATCAAACCTTGTGCAATGACATTTTTCTTCTCCATCCGCACTTAGTTTGGAGCACACCTTCTCTCTTCCCAACTATGTGCAGAGGAACTCTTGTTTACTGCCTACGATTTCACCTACTATTGGTTATCCGAAAGGAAGAACACGGGATACTGAACAGCTAGGTAAGAGGCAATTTAAATCATCTGGTAAAGTTTTTGAGAGAAATGAGTACTGTCGTGGGTTGTGGAAACCAAAGAAAGGGGTTCATAAGATGGTCCTAGGCTCAGGCATTGGTCTAGTCGAGACTTGTTCTTTGGCTCTTTGTGGTCTTGTTGGTAGGCTGTCGTATAAATACCTTTGTGATGTTTCTATCCTGGAGTGGATGGATGATTTCTGGAGGAAGGAGTTGGGTTACTCACCAGAGATAAGTTATTTGACTAAGGGGTGGTATAGCTTCATTTGTAAAACTCGCGAAGACTCTACAAGGTTACTGGCTAAGAGATGGGTGGTGGGTAGGAGCAGTTTGATGATTAAGCGATGGAGGGTGGCTTTTAATCCGATGACCGAATATTTTGAAAAGTGCCATCTATGGGTGCTTCTCCACGATTTACCCCTGCACCTGTGGACGGTGGCAGCCATGGAAGCGATAGGTAACTCTCTCAGGTCTTTTGTCTCCTTAGATGATTATGTTATGAAGGCTCCTTCTAGGAAAATGGGAAAGATCCTTGTGGAGATTAACATCCATGAAGGTTTACAGGAGGTTATGGAGATAGATTGGAGGGGGAGGAGTTATGTGCATAAGTTGGATTATCTCAGAATACCTTTTCGTTGTAGCTATTGCCATGAAACGGGCCACCTGAGGAAAACTTGTAAGGGGCGGGTGGAAGAAGAACTCTCGAAGAATACTGCTCTACATAGGGACTGCAGAGAAATTGATGAAGAGGTGAACTCTTTCGGGCAAGAAATGGATTACATGCAAAAGGAGTATTCCTCGTCTCCAGAGCGACTTGCTACTCTTTTCGGTAAGATGTCTCGTTTCTGTCCAGCCCTTTATAATTCTTTAACCTTAATGCAACAAGTTATGTTAGATTCATCCAGCTCTGTTGTTGCTTCTCAACCTGTGGAATTAGTGGACTCAGGGGGTGACAGGAGGTTACCTGCTCAAAACTCTTTGGGTTCCCCTACCTCAACTTTCCCGATAAACGACAAACAGGTTTTTCCGAACACCACTCTAAGTCCACCTTCCTTTCATTTGACCAGCCTACCTTGTCGATTGACTCTTTAACTTCCATGGTTCCTGTGGAGCATTTGACTCGTTCTTTAGTCCCTACCTTTGCTGAAGTAGTACATGGGGCATCAAACTCCTCGTTTGATAGGCCAATGATATCGGGGTACCAAGAATCTTAGGAGGGAGATTCTCTACTTTCAGCAGTTCTTGATTCTCTTATTCCATACTTTCAGGACAATAGTGACCCGACTCCGCTTCCAACTTATCTTGGGAACAGGGTGGTCAATCCTTCTAGTATCATTGGTGATTTGGGTGAAGCGATCAATTCAGAGACGAAACCGGTAAAATCCTATGCTTGGTCTCAGGGCCTGGGGATTGAGTATTCTCCCATTAAAACAAGAAGCACTAGAAAAAAGTTGCAGGCTATTGTCAACTCTCCTTCGGTAGTGGATCCTTCTTCTTCTGAAAGTGGGGCGCTTAGAGCAATGAAATCCCTTGCTAGGGAGAAGTGATGATTTGTATGTCCTTAAATATAAGAGGGGTAGGTGGCACCCTAAAGGCCGCCTCTTTCAGGCGTTCACTGGATTTAACACGTCCTGATGTAGTATTTTTGTAGGAGACACTAGTAAATGAACAGAAAGCTCGTGCTTTCATGTTAAAGTTTCGTCCTACTTGGGTTTCATGCGCAGTTAGCTCTGTGGGGTCTTCTGGAGGATTGTTCGTTGCTTGGGACCCTTCACTATTTAATTTGTGTCCATTTCTAACTTGTGGTGGGATTCTTTTGTTGGGTCTTAATAAAGCCACCAAAAGGATTATCAACCTTCTGAATGTCTATGGCCTTTGTACGGAGAGAAAGGAATTATGGATTAAGCTTGCAAACAGTGGCCTGCTTTTACTTAGAAACATGGTGATAACAGGTGATCTAAATTTTACTTTATCTTCCAGAGAAATATGGGGAGGATCCGCTACTTCAGGTAGTTTAGCGGGCTTTTTAAACTCGTTATTACAGGATCATAAGCTTCTGGATATTAAGCTGGATACGATTGTACCGACTTGGAGGAATGGTCGTGTAGGCTTGGAATCCATTGCCAAACTGTTGGATAGGTTTCTTATTTCAGAGGAGTTTCTATTGGAGGTCAAACTGCATAGGACTTGGGTTGAATACCCCTTCATATCAGATCATGCTCCCATCCTTTTGCGATTGGAGGATACAATGTATAGACCTTACCCTTTTAAATTTCATGCTCAGTGGCTATTGGAGAAGGATTTTAATGTTCTGGTAAAAAAAATTGTGGACTGACCAGAAATATAATTAGGAGAGTAACTGTCAGAGAAGATTTATTTGGAAATTAAAAGATTTAAAGTTATCTACTAAAAGTTGGGAAAAAGAAAAGAAGACTCGGGACTCCGCATCTCTGAAATCTTTAGAAGGTAATATAAATTTGATTTTACAAAGGACAGAAGGTGATAGATTATCACAGGAGGCAGAAACAAAGCTCATCTATCTGGAATCTGAGAGAAATAAATTATTGAAAGAGAAGGAAGAATGGTGGAGGAGTAAGAGCAGGGCTATATGGGTTAAAAGTGGAGACTAGAATAACAATTTTTTCCATCAATTTGCCACACAAAGGAGAAATTGTAAATTTATTTGGGAAATAGCAGACAGTGCGGGGACTCTTCTCAATAATCAGAAAGATATAGTGGTTGAATCATTGAAATACTTCAAGAACTTCTTCATGTCTCCACCAAAAGTTATAATGGAAGATCATATCAGAGTGGTAAAAAACTATCCAAAAATGGTTGAGAGGAGTGAAGCGGAAGATTTATATAACCCTGTTACTTTGGCAAAATTGGAAGCTATCCTAAAGCTATTCAAAAAAGAAAAGAGCCATGGGCTCGATGGATGGACAGTAGAGCTATATCTACACTTCTTTGAGATTATGGGTGAATATCTTTTGGCATTGGTGGAAGAGACTTGATTATCTAGACGAATCTCAGGTAGTATCAACTCCACTTTTATAGCATTGATTCCAAAAACAAATAAGCCACAACAGTTTGGGGACTACAGGCCTATATCTTTGTGTAATATGGTATATAACGTGATTTCAAAGGTGATAGAAAACATAATCAAACCGATTTTATCTAAATTTCTATCAGAGGAACATCTGGGCTTCCTGGGAGGGCACCAAATACAAGACACTATTGGTACTGCACATGAGTGCATTCACAGTATCAAGAAAAATAAGCAAAAATCACTCTTAATAAAGATGGATTTACAAAAGGCATACAATTCCATCAGTTGGGATTATCTCAGAATGGTACTTATTCAAGTTGGTTTTGGTACTCTTATGACTAATTGGATCATGGCCTATGTAGACTCGGCCTCATTCGCAGTTTTAGTTAATGGTGAGCCAACTGAATTTTTTAAAAGTGGTCGTGGTCTTCGTCAAGGTTGCCCTCTCTCACCTTTGTTATTTCTAGTGGTTATGGAAAGCTTGAGCCTTTTATTAAAAAATAGCTAGAGACAAGGAATTTTAAATGGTATCAAAGTTGCCAGATTCACTAAAATTCTACACATTTTATTTGTCGATGATATTCTGCTTCTGACAAAAGCTTCAATTATGGAATGGAAGGAAATTGAGAGAATTGTGCAATTATTTTGTTCATTCTCGGGAAAGGTCAATTTGACAAAATCAACTGTACATTTCTTGGGGCTGGAAGAATCAGAAGTATCAGATTTCAAATCTTTTCTTCCTTACAACTTTTCGGAGTTGTCGATCGTCTTCAAGTACTTAGGATTTTATCTAAAGTCAGGGGTTCAAAAAGAAATTGATTGGAGATGGCTTCTAACAAAAGTTGAGAGTAAAATACAGCAATGGAGTTATAGATGGCTTTCTCTGGGGGAGAGGTATATTTTGTGCAAATCGGTTTTGGAAAGTCAGCCTATTTATTGGCTTTCTCTGGCGGCGATTCCTACTTCTATCCTTCATAAATTAAGGAGCATTCTCTATAATTTTTTGTGGAGTGGGAACAGAGAAAAAAAAAGATGTCTTTGTAGGTGGGAGATTTTGGCTTGACCAAAAAAAAGGGGTGGTTGGGGCTTACATAATATTTTTTCCTTTGGCAAGGCATTGGCGGCCTCGACTTTATGGAGAGCTATTTCAAAACCAGGTATTTGGCATAAAGTGTTAAAAGGGAAATATTTCCCCCATGGTACTTTGAGCAATTCGTTGAGATCGCCAACTTTTCATTATCACTCAGCATCAAGGATATGGTCCAGTCTCATGAAATCGGTGCACCTTATCACTAATTGGATCGGTTGGCAGCCCGGATCAAGACATGAAGTGTTGTTGGGTAGGGACAACATCCTGGGTCTTGGGCCCGGCTCCTATCTTTCCACAAATATTATAGAAGCACTCAAACAAAAGAACATCTCCTTATTAGCACAAGTTTTGTATCACCAGGGACAGACCTCCATTTTATCCAATTGGAAAGATAGTAGTAAGTTGGGATTGGCAGGGGAACTATCTATTGAATGGAGTAACTTCTGTCGGAAACTACAGGTAG
>ML797574.1:293637-311985 GCA_009831015.1 Picea engelmannii
TCAAGCTCTTCAGATTCAAAAAGTTCTGGCTCACCCACCCAGACTTTCAAGAACTCTCCACAACATGGTGGAGGTAGGAAAAAATAGACCACGACACATTCATGTATAAATTCTAGAAAAGACAAAAAAAATTCAAATGAAATTTAAAGACTTGTAATAAAAATATGTTTGGTAATATATTCCAGAAAAAGAAGAAGATCGAGCAACGCCCAGAGGAACCGCAACAGGAATTTATTTTGTAGGGAAGGATGACAGAGTCAGCAAAGGAGGAAGAAAAGTTACAAGCAGAACTATAGGAGCGCCAGAAGCAAGAGGAGATACTTTGGAGACAGAAATCTAGAGTACAATGGCTTAAGTACGGTGAAAATAATACCAAGTTATTCCACCGATCCATGGTGCACAAGAGATATATCAACAAAATTACTCAACTACAAAACAACCAGGGTAACCCCATTCTGGATCACGCAAGTATAAAAGTTGAGTTGATAAAATACTACAAAGACCTCCTCACGGAACCCATAAGGGATAGAATGTTGGCCATACGTAAGATCACCCAGCATGTCCCCTCCCTGATCACAAAGGAACAAAATTAAACACTGATGAGGCCAATCACGCAAGAGGAAGTTGATCAAGCAGTTAAAAAGATGCCACTAGGTAAAGCCCCGGGGTCGGATGGCTTCACAATAGAATTTTTTCAATATTGTTGGTCGTTGATCAGGGAAGAAGTCTGGAAAGTAGTAGAGGAATCCAAAACATCTAGACAAGTGATCTCAGCTTTCAATGCCACTTTTTTTTTCCTTACTTTAATCCCAAAGGAAGAATGGGTAACCCATCCAAAGCAGTTTCAGCCCATAGCCCTCTGTAATGTGATCTATAAAATTATCATGAAGGTAATCGCTCTACAACTCAAACCAGTCTTTCCCTTCATCATATCCAAGGAGCAATCAGGCTACATGGAGGGACGTCAAATCATGGATAGTGTCATCCTACCAAATGAGGTTATATACTCGCTCAAGTCAACTAGCACCCCAGGAATGCTCATCAAACTTGACCTCTCTAAAGCCTTCGAAAGAATAAGATGGAAATATATGTGCTCCCTCCTCGAAGCCTTTGGTTTTGACACCACCTAGATAGATTGGATCATGCAACTCACTTCTTCATCCTTCTTTTCCATTCTAGTTAATGGAGTGCCCTCCCAACCCTTTACCCCCTCTAGAGGCATTTGGCAGGGGGATCCCCTTTCCCCTTTCCTCTTTGTCATAATGGCTAAAGGCCTTGGTCGGTACATTAATGACTCAGTTGAGGATGGCTCCCTCAATGGCCTACCTCTTCACACTCCAGTCATCTCTCTCTCATAATTAGTTTGTGGATGATACCTTGTGGATGACTACCCCCACTTCCTAGGAGGATAACAAGCTCAATACCATTCTCACAAACTTTGCAGAAGCTTCATGAACCTCCCTAAACCTAGACAAGTCGCAATTGTACTTCTTCAATACCCTGATGGAAATCGAAACACACATCTCCAAACTTATGGGGATCCCCAAGAGATCCCTTCCATCCAATTACCTTGGTATCCTCCTCACGGGGGAATCCACTCGCAACATCTCTTGGGATAGACTCATGCTATCCATCTCTAACCATTTAAATAACTGGACCTTCTACTCTCTCAACCTCGTCACTTGACTGGCACTTTTAAAGTCGGTGTTTCAAGCCATGTCAACGTACCTCTTTACCTCATTCGCAACACCTCAATCAATCATCAGAGCCATTAGAAACCTCCAACAAAACTTTCTTTGGCATGCATACCATCCAGACAAGAATTGGGCTCTAATAGGTTGGGATAAAATATGTCGGCCTAAATCAATTGGTGGACTGGGTCTTAGGGACCCAGGAAATCTTAATCGCATAATGGGGGTAAAATTTTGGTGGCGTTGGCTCAAACATCCCACAGAGCTATGGGAAAAACTATGGAAACTCAAATATGCACCTAACACTAGTGAGTACCTCCTCATTGAACTCAATGATTCGATTAAGGGATCCAACATATGGAACACAACTTGGTGCAATCGACCTCTGATACAAAAACATGCTTTTTGGGAGATACGAAATGGAGAGAAGTATTTATTCTGGCAAGACTCCTGGTAGCAATTACCACTACTGCACTCAATAGAAGAGCTAAGCCCTCTTCACCAGCAAATGCAATCAAGGGACACACTACATGTAAAGGATGTTTGGAAGGAAAATTGGTCGCAACACCCCTGGCGTGTATGGAATACCCAACCCCATGAACTAAGTAGACAGGAAGAAACCAATATGAAGCCCTGGAGGGATTGTGCACTACAGCGAAAGATCTGCATTAGTGATTATCCGAACATCCCCAGGTGGGGACACAAGCCAACAGGTAACTTCTCGGTCAAAGAAGCATATCATCTCCAGGAAAATTATCACATGCAACCTAAAGAGCACATATGGGGTAAAATATGGAACCCCAAATTATGGCTGAAAGTCTCCCTTTTTCTCTGGCTAATTGTTCAGAACCGCATTCTCAATTGGGATAACCTCTAGAAACAAGGTTTTGTGGGACCTTAGATATGCCTCCTATGCCGGAAATAGGAGGAAACAATGGAGCACATCTTAAATCAATGTGCTCACAGTGAAGTCATCTAGTACATGGCAATGTAGATAATGCATCATTCTAACATGAACAAAGTTAGCATTGTAATCACTATTGAAAATTGGGACTCCATTGCCTACCAAAACCCAATATTAGATCACATCTAGCAACTGTTACTAGGCTTCATAGTCTGGAAAATATGGAAAGAGAGAAACAAACAAATTTTTCACTCTACTTCCTCCCCTCCCCACTCTACTTGGGCAAAGATCCTCACCCTCATTCAGGAAACAATCAGAGCTAAGCCCTGGACACAAGATGATATGAATTGTAATCCCCCTAAAAGCCATATATTCTTGGTCTGGAAACTAAACCTCCCTGGTCGTCCCCACCAAGACCTCTCTCGTCTATCCAATCTTTCCTTCATACGGCTATCTTGGTCCCCTCCCCCTCTAGGATTTGTCAAATTAAACTTTGATGGCTCCTCGAAGGGCAATCCCGGGCCAACTGGTTTTTGAGCATTTCTCCGAGACAGTGCGAGGAGAATTCTACACATCACAGCAGGTTACCTGGGACTCAACACAAATAATGCAATAGAACTTTGGAGTCTCCTTAAGGGAATCAAATCGGAAATCAGTGAAAACATATTTTAGCTCATAGTGGAAGGGGACTCCCAGGTAACCATCCAGCTTGTCTCTAAAATCAATCATAGCTCACACCCCTCAAAATTTTCCCTAAGTTGGAGACTCCTGGTACTGTTGGAGGAATTTCGTTCCCTCCTTCAACCCAACCTCACCTTAATCCCCTCACATGTGAAAAGAGAAGCAAATAAGATAATAGATTTCGTAGCTAATGAGGGCGTAGAATCAAAGGAGGAGATGATTCAATTTGATGCTTGAATCTCCCCAGCCCCCCAGTTGTTGATCAGATGTATGGATATAGCCCGAAGAGAGTGCTCCCCCGGATGGGGTGCCACGTAGCCCAGATGGTGCCACACAGTCCACATGTGACCCAGGTTATTAATAAGGTCGGTCGCCACCCTTCGCTTCATTTCTTGGATGGAGGGCTGACTTAAATGCGCTCTGGGGAAGGTTGGACATCTTCCTCATGTAGGTTTAAATGTGCTCTCAATGTGCCATGTCAGAGGAGTGATGATAGGTACGGGAGGAGGTTGCGGGGTCACTTCATTCTTCTTGGACACTCCTCCACTTCTACCTGGTTGGCCATGGATTGTTTCATTCCATTTCTTTGTGGAATTTGGGCTCTAATTTGCTCAGTTGTCTAGCTCTGCGCGCTCTTCTCTTTAGTTTTTTCTTTCCTTCCTTATCTTTCATGCCTCGTGAGCGATGGAAACCCAAGAGGGGTCCTTCTTGGTATTTTTATGCAGCAAGGAAGAGATGCCTCTGTGAACTAGCACAGGCTTCCTCAATAGATCTGATTCAGAGGAATAAGGAGCCAAATACGCCTCCAATGGCATATGTGGAGGAGGAAATCCCGGAGGAACCAATTACGGTTCCGCCAGACTCCCTCCTCTACATGATCTCGTACCCCCATGATCAACCCAGCACCAGTCTTACTGCAATGAATACAGTGGAAGCCTTGGAGGGGGCTACTTGCATAGTCCAAGAAGAATTACCCTAGGAAGACCACCCGACTAAGCCTCCATTTCCTACTTCAGATACAAACCGAGATTCAAGTTCACCCTGATTTCTAGCACCGAAACACCTGGAACTCATCTTCGAGATGAAGAGGGAAATGATGGAGCAACTCCACAGGCACACTCTCCTAAGTAGCAGAATTGATATGTTGTTCGACGCCTTCTCGAGCGTGCCAATCAAGTAGAGATGCCCAACCTGTGCACAACCTTTTTTATTCACTCCTCACGACGACACTTCATATGTTAGGTTCCATTGTTCTAATTGTTCCTCTAATGTTTAAGGTTTATAAGCTCTCAGCACTCCATCCGCAAAGCACTGGGATTTTTTTGTACTACTGCTAAATTTTCCTGTCTTACTGCTTAGTTTTTTTGTCCAGATTGTATGATTAGTCTTTTTATGCATGTCTAGATAGCTCTGTCACAACACTCAACTACCACTTACTCTAGCTTCCAACTGTTTGGCGGAGCAAGTGGTGGCTTCTACTTTTGGCTACAAGAAGAAAAGGATGCTACCTGTTTCGGTTTCCACTAGTTTGGCGGAACAGGTGGCAGGCCTGTGATCCTGAACAGATATGTACAATGACAATTGTTTTTTGAGGTAGTATCACTTTTTTATTTACAAATAAAAAAAAAATGTAGTAAGGGAAAATTAATCCAACCACCCAAAAATTATATGTCCCTAATGGGACATTCAAAAACACCATAATAAAACATGCTTGACGTAAAGTTGTATTAAAATAAATAACCTTCTTAAATAATCTTAATTTGACCTACCTAAATTAATAATTTTAATCCTCCTTGATGCATCCCTTCAAATAAATCCTATGCAATTTCTAAGTGCCTCTTCTTGTAGAGTGCACTAACAATTGTATTGTATGTACCAACATTATGTTTACAACTATTTTCTTCCATTCTAAGTAATACCTACTTCGATAGATTCTCGCAACCTCTATGTTTACATAAATAATAAATACTAATATTATATGTATACATATATGGACAAATGTTGCATTGTTGCATCTCCTTGAGAAATGTCACAAACTATGTTTGTGTGTTTACCTCATTGATAAGCACATTATATATTCAGACACATTCTCTAAATTTAAAATATTTCATGCAACAAAGGATAACAATAACATTCCTTAAATTTAAAATATTTCATGCAACAAAAGATAACAATAACATTCCTAGACAACCTAATTTGAGAATAAATATAAACTATCATATGCAACATTGATGAGCTTGTTTCCCAATTTTTTAATGCATTGTTCAAGAATTACAAATTGAAGGGGAAAAACACTATCCTACAAAAATATGAAATCAATGCTCTTGTATGAAAAGAAAAGGAGAAAAAAATGAATGATAAAATACATATACATATTAACATTATTACAATTTTTTAATGCATTGTTCAATAATTCCAAATTAAAGGGGAAAAACACTATCCTACAAAAATATGGAATCAATGCTCTTGTATGAAAAGGAAAGGAGAAAAAAATGAATGATAAAATATATATACATATTAACACTATTACAACCATGAGGATAAAAGCAACTTAAAGATAGAATCAAAGAAGCTCCATAGAATTTAAGGGTTTAAACATTCCTGTGTCAAGAAAGGCTTGAGCCTTGAGGATGGTGATTAATTTGAAAAAACACTTAGCATGGGAAAATAGTCGTTCTCCAACCTTTTTGAAAAATGAGAGCACCAAGCTTATAATCCTCCCTATTTTCATCATAATTCGGTGAATTTGATGTGATCTTAAGGAAGGAAATTTCATAGAAAAAGCAACCATTAGAATGGTTTTCTTTTTTGAGAGAGCTCAATGAATTATTTTTACTAATATTAATTGTGATTGATCTTTAGCTCTTCATATTAATTATAAGATAGTACATATTCCAACAATTTGAGAAACTTTTTTTTCGTAATCATCCATAGTCCTTGGCACCTATCTAAAATTGTGAAAGTCTTGTTTTTTTTTTCTTTTCTTAATAATGCTATAAGATTTATCAAGTACTTTTTGAACTTGTTCAAAGTCAAATTTTTAGTCTTAATGTCTTTTGCAAAGTATAATATTTTCTTCCATAAAGCATGTAACCTTATAAACAATAATGATAAAGAATGTAACTTTATAAACTATAATAATATTGTAATCATGTAGCCGAAAATATTTCGTTGGATCTAGTAACCAAGCTTCAGTTGGGAATGTATCTCATGGTGCACTACCATCAAATTATGGATCTTTTTCCTTTCAAAATTCTATTTCCTTTTTTTTGTTTTTCTTTTCTTTCTACTTTTGTTGTTAGAAAGCCTTTCGAGTTAGATGGATAATATAAAGAAGAAGGTGTACTCCTTTTTCTCCTCCTTAATCTCGTGGATCTCATCCTTCTACTACTATGTGAAAGTTCTTTCTTTTTATTGCTTTCCTCCATAATTTGTTTCATCTCAATGAAACTTTGCAACAAATTCGCATTCGTATCTTTATAAATATCTAATATTTTCTCCTACGTGCTCCAAATATGTTTAGCGATAGGATCATCCAGGGTCTCGTTATGGTGATCACTTTTTTTATTTCATATGAGAAGGATATGCCTTTCGAAGAAATGGGGCCTTGGAGACTGCTTTAGCATAAAACCCTAAAATTCATGGATTAAAAACTTAGTCACAACATCACCCATTGATTGTATGCATGGAGTCATAATCAATTTATTTGAGTTCTGGGGCTCATTGCAACCTGTAACATTAGAAATTGACACTTGAGTCCAAAGTTATGTCCCTATTTATCTAATGACCCTTTTAAAAAAAATGGCTTTTTTTTTGTTAAAACATCCACTTGTTGGATGAATTTAATACAAAAACCAATTCTCCAAAGTTGACATGTAGCTAATCAAAATTATTGTTTAAGAATAATTCATCTCACCATGCACTAAGATTGGAACCAATCAATCACCAAACAAAAACACAATTCATGTTATTGAGCCAAATTGACCATGAACTTTAAACAATTATTAATTTTGCATATATTAGTCATCTCAAGTTATTCAAAAATCAAAGCTTTGTAATTTTTCGATCTTTATCCAACTGCATACTTGGTTTAGGTAAATTTGAATCATGAGTTGAGATATTTTTACAAAACAACATAAAGATCATTTTCCTTCACACAAAAACAAAAACACCTAGTGAAATAGTGAAGTAATAAATAATTTAATGTTTAATTGTTCTATTTGCACCACTCTAACATTAAGTTCATAGTGAGAAGGAAATATCTCCTACACTATGAGAACTATAGTTTAATGAAGATGAAAAGATAAATTCCTTCAAATATAGTTTATTGCCAATGACTATCTAACTCGCAATTGACAACATGTTAGATCTACCACAATATTTGATCCAAGTGGATATTGGTGGCCACCCACCTATTTCAACTGGCTCATCTTGACAGTTTTTAGTTCAACACGTTTCTCTATAATGATGACATCTCTTTGTAATTGTGGGTTCTTCACTTCCGGGGATGTCCTGAAGCCCTACACAATATCCAGGTGGATATTGGTGGTCGCCCACCTATTCCAACTGGCTTATTTTGGAAGTTTTCATATCAGTACATCTTTCTGTACTTCTAGGGTCATTTTGGGGCCCTAAACAATGTTTTTTTTTGGCTTGCCACAATCAAACTATAGACGAAGTTAGAGTTTGATGGGATAATTTGTATTTATCGAAAATACCTTTCCAATGGGGTATCACACGCCTAAAACGAAGGTCATATGCAAAAGTTATGACCCCAGGAAGTTGAGGTACCAACTTACCCGTCGAGGCCCACATAACTTTTGGTGTTTCATCTCCTAGGGTTAGGTTTTTGGATGTCTAGGGTTTTGGCATTCATGAGTAATGTTAGAAAGGCCTCTGGAGCCTCATTGTAATCATTATGCCCAGACAAATGCACCTAGCAGCCACGTCTCTTCTCAGAGATAGCTACCACCATTCGAGCAAGTTGTTTTAGTTCTACAGTTTTACAGTTTCAACCTATTTTTTTTATTCAATATAAGTTATTATTCACCGGATATTTGTTGTTGTTCTCTATATATCTGTGTCATTGTATTCAATCTGTTATTCATTTCGTTCGACTCATAAATCTAGATAAGTGGTATCAGAGCGGTCTGCTCTTCATTTGTTTGTCTTTGTGCATGTCCCCGACAAGATCTAGGTACAAGAAGTTGGGACTCGAACCAGTCGAGCCTTTACAAGATCGACCGCGTCGATCCCGAACAAAACTCACAGGGGACGAGAAGAAGGATGATAGAGTAGGAGATCCTTTTAAATTGTTGCTTGAGGAAGCCCTTGTGCGGAAAAGGAACGAAATGATGGACAACTTTGTACAAATCCTTTGGCAGTTTCCCACAGGAGACGCATCTTCATCAAGCAGCCACACAACCCCCTTCAAGGTACAAGTAAATTTTGATATTCCATTATTTGAAAGACTGATAGATGCAGATGTTGTAGATAAATGGCAGAATCTGCTCGAAGGGTAATTTTCGGTCCACAATTTTTTCGATAGGGAAACAATTACTTTTGCACTCCTCAAGGTCATCCCCAATGTTAAGGACTAGTGGGATACTTACTCTGATCAAAGGCCCACAGAGGAATATGAAATATTTTCGGTCAACCCCACATGGGATTCCTTCAGGGATGCCATTAAAGAATAGTACTACCATGTTGGAATCTACAAGGACCGGTACACAAGATGGACCACGCTACATCAGGAAAGGGACCAGAAAGTACTGAATTTCAACAATATTTTCCATACTTTGTGCACCAAATTGGGTATCAAAGACTCTGAAAGACATCTAGTGCTCAAATACCATGACTGTCTGCATAGATACATTCAAATGGAAATGGAGTTTCTGGACATCGCATCATTAGGTGTGGCTTATAAATATGTTGTCAAGATTGAGCAGACATTTAAGAAGAAGAGGCGAGAGTTTGGATATGCATATTCCTCACAGTCGAAGCAAGGAAAAGGTGGTCCCAACCCCCCAAACAAGGGACAGAGCAAACATGGCCACTCTCAAGACAACCGGTCCACGCCGCAACCCAAGAAGGGTAATGAGAAGTCGAATAAGGACATGGGAAAGTGGTGTAAATACCATAAAATCCCTTGGCACAACACCACATAATGTCACTCCAAGCAATCACTGGTGACCAAGATGAAAGCTTCCAACTCCGAGGTAGATTCTGACTCCGAATCAAATCTAGAAAGTGGGAAGCATATTATCGATAGCAAACCCACTTCCACTCTCACTACCACCAAACTCCATCCAAGTGAACCAGAAGAACCAGAGGAAGGGGAATGCCTCTTTCACTCATAGATGTGGGTAAAGGGGGCTCCACTTCATTTCATTGTCGATAGCAGCAGTCATAAGAACTTGATCTTAGCAGAGGTTGTCAAGCGGTTGGACCTGCTGATAATACTGCACCCGCATCCCTACACCATCAGTTGGCTTTGCCAAGGAAGAGATCTATGCGTCAACCAACAATGTTCTCTTCCCTATGACATCAAGCCCTTCAAAGGTGAGGTATTGTGTGATATTTCTCCCATTGAAGTTTGTGATGTTCTTTTAGGCCAACCTTATTTGTGGAAGCGACATGTTGTGTATGAGTCTAGACCCCGCAGTGTTATTATTACTTTGGGTAGACAGTTGTAAAGGATACCATAGATAGTGTTGCCTACCGCTATTTCTTTAATCTCTACTAAGCAATGCAGTAAGGTCATTTCACAGACTGGGAATTTCATCTTCTTTGTGATCCATGCTCCCAGTAAGCAGAAGGTCACAGCCACATCCGTGACCTCTACACAGAGCCTCTCTTTACAGCAGAGCAAGTGGACGGGATCATGGAAGAGTAAAGAGACATATTCTCCTCATCCATTGGGGTATTGACATACTCCTAAGTCAAGCATCCAATTGATCTAACCCTCAATGCACCTTTGCCTAATGGACCAGTCTATCATCGCTCGTTGATGGAAAATGACGAAATCAAGCACCAGATCCAAGAGCTGCTTCAAAAGGGGAACATTCGATCCAACTCCTCCACTTGCGGAAGCTCGATTGTACTGGTGCAAAAAAAAGACGAGATCTGGAGGCTCTGCATTGATTACAAAGCATTAAACAAAATCACAATCACGAACCGGTACCCAATTCCCCAAATTGATGACCTTATTGACCAACACAAGGGGTCAAATTTCTTCAACAAGATTGACTTAAAGTGTAGCTACCACCAGGTTCCCATCGAATCAACTGATGTATGGAAGATAGCTTTCAAATCTAAAGAAGGTCTCTTCGAATGGTTGGTCATGCCCTTTGGCTTAACAAATGCACCAACGACTTTCATGAGATTAATGGATGATGTATTGAGGCCCTTCACCAACTATTTTGTGGTGGTATATCTGTATGACATCCTCATCTTCAACAGAACTTCGAAGGAGCACATGCAGCATATTCAGTAGGTTTTGAGCACTCTGCGGTAGCACAAGCTATATTCCAACTTGGAAAAATGCTCCTTTGGCATGAACAAGGTCCAATACTTGGGCTACATTGTTGATGAGATGATCCAGGTGGATATTGGTGGCCACCCACCTATTCCACTTGGACCCACACCATTGTTTCTTTCAGTTTTTCAGTGTCCTTAATTGTAGCACAATTTACTATTTTTAGCAGTTTTTTGGGTCCTAAACTTCTGGAGTCATTTTGAGGCCCTAAACGATGTTTTTTGGGCATGAATGCTCCAGCGAATATGAGTTTGTTCCAGAATCAATATTCAATATTAGCAGTGTATTCCTCGGATAGATCTTTCTAACAATGTATCATGTGCGCCAAACGGAGATAGTATGCCAAAGTTACAACCCCGAGAAATTGATGTACCAATTTACCCCGACCGGGCCCATATTCTGGTGTTTCATCTCCTAGGGTTAGGTTTTTGGATGTTTAGGGTTTTCTATTGTTTCTCAATAATATATAGGCCTTCAAGCCTCATTGTAACATAGAGTTCATAGGCCAGTAGCTGCCACATCTCTTCTCAGAGATAAGCTACCAGCGCCCGAGCTATTTTATTTCCATTCTGTCTGTAAGCATATTTCAGTCACTTGTTGTTAATGAAATGAAGTTTTACTTCCGCTGCATATCTGTGTTTATGTGTATTTATGTATTTCATTGTGTTCCTACATAAATCTGGATCAGTGGTATTAGAGCAGTCTGCTATTTCTCGATCCTTCTTTGCATGTCCCCAACGAGATCGGGGTATAAGGAGTTAGGGCTCGATCTCGTTGAACCGTTGCAAGATCAGCCTCGCAAACCCTGACGGTCGTCCATGGGGGAAGAAAAGAAAGAAGAGGGAGTAGGAGATCCTATCAAATTATTTCTCGAGGAGGCCCTCGAGAAACAATGGAACGTGATGATAGACAAATTTGCCCAGATCCTTCAACGGCTGCCCACTGGCAGTGCATCTACATCCAACAACCACTCTGGAGGCRCCACTCCTTTTAAGGTACAAGTAAACTTTGACATTCCCATATTTGAGGGCCAAATAGATGCAGATGGCATTGATAGATGGTTGAATCTRCTAGAAGGATATTTCTTAGTTCATGACTTTTCCAACTGAGAAAGGATTATTTTTGCACTCCTTAAAGCCACCCCCCATGTCAAGGACTGGTGGGAAACCTACTGGGAGAAACAGAGTGAGGGGGAACCCTCTCTGTTCTTGGTCGCACCCACTTGAAATTCTTTCTGAGACGCCATCAAGGAACAATATTATCCCGTGGGGAGCTATGAGGACAAATACATACAATGGACTACGCTACAGTAGCAAAGGGACTAAGATGTGCATGAGMTGATGAATCTGTTCCATACCCTACGCACAAAGTTGGGTATCAAAGATTTGGAGAAACATTTGGTGTTAAAGTACCACAKTTGTCTTCATAGATACATTCAGGAGGAAATGAAGTTCCTCAACATCTCCTCGCTTGGTGCGGCATACTGGTATGCTTCCAAGATTGAGCAGAAGTTCAAACAGAAGAAGCGAGACTTTGGGTTTGCAAATCAGAAGCAAGGGAAAGGTACCCCAAACCACTGAACAAAGGACCAAGACAAGGCGGGGTGGCCCAGGACAACCAGCCAAAGCTGCAAGAAAAGAACAACATCACAAAGCCAAAAAAGGACACGGGGAAGTGGTGTGAGTTCCATAAGAGCTCCACTCACAACACAAGTGAGTGTCAGGCGAAGCAGTCACTGGTAGCCAAGTTGAAGGCCTATGAATCAGATGCAGGCTCTGACTCTGAATCAGAACCCAACAAGGGGAATGACAGGGGGAAGCATATTATCGATGCGGAGCCCAATGCCACCGTTGCCACCACGAAGATCCAGAAGAAGGAACCAGAAGATCCAGAGGAGGCAGAGCGCCTCTTCCATTCCTAGATGTGGGTAAAGGGTTCCCTGTTGCAGTTCATTGTCGATAACAAGAGCCAGAAGAACCTCATCTCAGTAGAGGTCATGAAATGGATGGGTTTTCCGACCACAACACACCCACAACCATACACCATCGGGTGGCTGCACCAAGGATGGGACCTCCGCGTAAGACAACAATGTCGCCTTCCCTACAACATCAAGCCCTTCACGGATGAGGTATTATGTGACATTGCTCAACTTGATGTTTCTGATGTATTAATAGGCCAACCATACTTTTGGAAGCAACATGTTGTGTATGAGTCCAGGCCTCATGTTGTTATTATTACTTTGGGCAATAAGTTGTACAGGATACCAGAAATAGCACCGCCTACAACCATCTCTTTGTTTAATGCAAAACAATGCAGTAAGCTCATTGCCAAAACTAGGAAATTT
This sequence comes from Picea engelmannii, assembly GCA_009831015.1. NCBI lineage: Eukaryota > Viridiplantae > Streptophyta > Pinopsida > Pinales > Pinaceae > Picea > Picea engelmannii. Next base: position 306,795 of record ML797574.1, read on the forward strand.
GTTTTCCTGATGATCCACCCTCAGGGAAAGAAGAAGATTGCGGCCACGACCTCCAAACAGAGCCCCTCTGCACGAAAACAACAGATGGATAAGGTCATGGAGGAGTAAGAGGACATCTTCACCTCCCCCACAGGGGTGCCTCTACACTGGCAAGTCAAGCACCCCATCGATCTGACCCCAGGTGTGTCGTTGCCCAATGGACCGATCTATCAGCGCTCTGTTCTGGAGAATGATGAAATCAACAGGCAGATTCAGGAGCTAGTACAGAAAGGTCACATCCGGTCAAGTTCATCGCCCTGTGGCAGCCCGATCATGCTAGTGCAGAAGAAGGATGGGACTTGGAGACTCTGCATTGACTATCGGGCACTGAACAAGATCATAGTATGGAATAGGTACTCGATCCCATGGATTGATGACCTTCTGGGCCAACTCAAGGGGGCGAAATATTTTAGCAAGATCGACTTGAAGTCTGGGTATCACCAGGTACCAATCGAACCCTCTGATGTGTGGAATACTGCCTTCAAATCCAAGGAGGGCCTTTTCGAATGGTTGGTCATGCCTTTTAGGTTGACGAATGCCCCTGCAACCTTTATGAGACTAATGGAAGACATCTTGCGACCATTCAGCAACCAATTTGTAGTGGTGTACTTGGATTACATTTTGATCTTCAGCCAGACTTGGGAAGAGCACCTCCACCACATCCGACAAGTCCTCCAAACATTGCGGCAACACAAGTTGTGTGCCAATTTGGAGAAGTGCACTTTTGGCATGACCCAAGTTCAGTATCTGGGATACATTATTGATGAGCGGGGGTGCATTTGGATCCAGCCAAGATCCAAGTCATTCGGGATTGGCTGGCCCCAACCACCCTAACAGATCTTCGTAGCTTTTTGGGTCTTGCCAATTTCTACCGCAGGTTTTTGTTGGGATTCTCTCATATCACTTGGCCCTTGAGTCAAGTCACCAAGGGAGGAGCGAAAGAAAAATTATTTTCGTCTGAATCTCAACAGAAGGAGTTCGACGATTTGAAGCATCATCTCTGCTTTGCACTAGTTCTCACATTACCAGACTTGTAACAACCATTTGAGATCAAGATAGATGCCTCCGACTATGCTATTGGGGCAGTCCTTAATCAATAGGGGCATCCAGTGGCATATCATAGTGAGACACTTTCCGACACAGTCCAGAAGTATCCCACTTATGACAAGGAGATGTATTCCATTGTGCAGGCTTGTTGACAATGGAAGCATTACAATTTGGGAAAGGAAACAGTCATCCACACAGGCCACCGACACTTGCAGTTCATACAGACACAAGGGAAGTTGCAGAACGATCGCCATCAGAAGTGGTCCACATACATGCAACAGTTTCATTTGAACATTAAGTACAAGAAAGGAAGCACCAATAATGCTGCAGACTGCCTCAGCCGACCCCCTATCCTGGCGCTAATCACGGTGCTCAACTCTTGTGGGCATGAGACTTTCGATTGGTCGCTTCTCTACAAAAGTGATCCAGAATTCGACCACACATACAATACGCTCTTGGAGGGTAAGCAAGTTCCTAATTTTCACCTCCAGGATGCTCTGCTATGTCACCTGGGACATCTTTGTGTTCCTTCAAGCGAGCGTGCCAAGATGATTTGGGAGGCGCACTACAGTCGGGTCGCTGGGCATTTCGGGGTCAAGAAAACCATGGCAGTACTGCAAAAGTATTTCTATTGGTTTAACCTTCGATAAGATGTCGGGAAGTACATCAAGTCTTGCACTGCTTTCACCATTGCCAAACTAACCATCAAGAAGCAAGGCCTCTATACTCCGCTTCCCACCCCTAGTCGACCTTGGTAATTCATCTCCATGGATTACATGTCGGGCCTTCCTTCTACTAAGCATGGAAATGACTATTTTTTTGTGGTCATCAACAGATTCTCGAAGATGTCCATTATGATGGCCTACAAGAAGAATATCACAGCAGAAGCGACTGCTAAACTCTTCTTTGAGCGAGTGTGGGTACACTTTGGGATCCCACAATCTATCATCTCATATCGGGAAAGCAAGTTCCTCGGTACATTTTGGTCCAGCCTCTGGTTGATGCTAGACACCAAGCTCACCAAGTCCACAAATTGATGGCCAGACAGAGGTTGTCAACCGGATGATTGTACACATTCTACGCATGTACAAATCAAAGCATCCACGCACATGGGATGAGAGCCTCCCCTATGTACAACACATCTACAACCGAGATCTCCATAGCTCAACTAGCCACAACCCCTTTCAGGTGGGCTTGGGAATCTAGCCACCATGTCCCATTGACGTAGTCATGCCATTTGTGGCTACTCAGGCAAATTCATCCCATGTCCAGTCTAAGGATGACAAGGAAAACAACTTCATTGAGCTCATTCAACACATCCACCAGCAGGTTCATGACATCTTGGACAGAGCCAATGTTAAGTATAAGCAATGCCATGATCAACATCGGGTGCCACACAACTTCCAGGTGGGCGACAAAGTGTGGCTACATTTGCAAAAGGAGTGTCTCGCTGGACCATACCACAAAATTCACCTACGCTGATATGGACCATACACCACCACCAAGGTTGTAAGGGACAATGCCTTTGAGCTCAGTATTCCACCATTCCTTGGTTTGCACCCAATGTTTAATGTCGACCGCCTTCAGCCCTACTTTCCACCTCTACTGGACACATCCGACATGGAAGAACAACTCACACCAACAGAGTTAAACCCAAATTGCATGGAACAAGCCACAACTAATCGCATTATGGACACACAAATCAAGAACACTCGCCAGCAAAGGATCCAGCTATATCAAGTTGTCAAAGCAGGCCAACTCCTTCATCAGGGCAAGTGGCTCATCAGGGACCAAGTTCAGCAGAAGTTTCCTCATCTCCTGGAGAAACTCAATGCAATGGGGACCATTGCTTCCTAAGGGGGAGGAATGATCCAGGTGGATATTGGTGGCCACCCGCCTATTCCACTTGGACCCACACCATTGTTTCTTTCAGTTTTTCAGTTTCCTTAATTGTAGCACAATTTACTATTTTTAGCAATTTTTCGGGTCCTGAACTTCCGAAGCCGTTTTGAGGCCCTAAACGACGTTTTTATTAATGTTTATGCCATTATTATAGTTCTTTGCATTTCAATAGATAAGAGCAACATAAGAACAAGATCACTAAGAAATACACATTCACAAGAGACACAACATTTATCCTGGGAAACCTTGTAGGGGAAGAAAACCCAACAAAAACTTCCTTACCATAAATTGCCAATACAATGTTCAAGAGATAACTCAAACCAATACAGATAGTCCTCTCCAAAATATGTGCCACTCTTCTCCCTCTCTCCAACTGGTAATTGCATCTTGCCTCATAAGAGAATGAGCAAGTGAGTTGTGTGATAAAGTGAGGTGCTAGCCTCCCTCTATATACAAGACTGGCACGTGTGAAAGGGTTTCACTGGCAGGGTCGGCCTCTCACTTTGGGTGGGTAAACCCACCTTTAATTTAATTCTGGGTCTCAATAATAACTAATGGGGCCGACTTCTTATTCTGCCTATTATAATTGTCCGTTGACCAATCTGCAAAAGGGGATTTGGTCCTAATACAATTACCGACATGATTAATCCACAATGAGGATTAATCCTATAAATAAAATAACAATAATAATAAGAATACTCTTTGCAGTTACATTATTTCAACACTCCCCCTTAACAAGAAGGGTCTTCTTCAACAACATCAGGCGAGAGAGGTCTGCATCATCAGTGGCATCAAGAGGACAGTATCGTCAATATCATATTGAAACATTGGCTAGCACATTTACGAGTCATCAAAAGTTTTCTTCATCGACAGCATTATCATTCTCGAAAGAATGACATCATCATCTGCATCAATATGTATCAATAAAAATGATACCTCATCACAGCACTAGGTTGGCACATCACAATACTACACTAGCTCAATGTCACAGTTGATAAGCTGGTAGCTCAGTGTTAGTCACATCTTGCTTTACGTCTAACAACAAGGTCAGAAGCAAGGAATCATCTTGCTTTACGTCTAACAACTAGGTCAGAAGAAAGGAACACATCAAAATCTCTCTTTACGTCTAACAACGAGGTCAGAAGCGAGGAATCATCTTGCTTTACGTCTAACAACTAGGTCAGAAGCAAGGAACACATCAACATCTCGCTTTCGTCTAACAGCGAGGTCAGAAGCGGGGAATCATCTTGCTTTACATCTAACAACTAGGTCAGAAGCAAGGAACACATCAACATCTCTCTTTACATCTAACAACGAGGTCAGAAGCGAGGAATCATCTTGCTTTACGTCTAACAACTAGGTCAGAAGAAAGGAACACATCAACATCTTGCTTTATGTCTAACAACGAGGTCAGAAGTGAGGAATCATCTTGCTTTACGTCTAACAACTAGGTCAGAAGCAAGGAACACACAACGTCATGCTTTACATCTAACAATGAGGTCAGAAGCAATGACTCATCTTGCTTTACGTCTAACAGCGAGGTCAGAAGCAAGGAACACACAACGTCATGCTTTACGTCTAACAGCGAGGTCAGAAGCAATGACTCATCTTGCTTTACGTCTAACAGCGAGTTCAGAAGCAAGGAATAAATATATATACTCCCCCTTTCAGGGAGGGTCCTTTCGGACTATACCAAGCTTATCTCGAAAGTGTTCAAACCTTACACGAGATAGAGGCTTGGTCAACACGTCAGCAACTTGTTCATCTGTGCTAATGTACTGGAGCTTCAAGGCTCCTCTCTGTACCATGTCGCAGATGAAATGATAGCGGATTTCTATGTGCTTCAACCTGTCGTGGAATATGGGATTCTCTGTCATCTTTATGCAGCTTTGGTTGTCACATAGAATCACGATTGCTCTCATCTCCAAGTCAAATAGGCCAGTCAACAACTTTTCAAGTCATATAGCTTCGCAACTAGCAGAACATGTGGCAATGTACTCTGCTTCCACTGTGCTGAGAGCAATACTGGGTTGCTTCCTACTCTGCCACGAGATCATGGCTGATCCCAAACTAAAACAACATCCGGAAGTGCTTTTTCTGTCAGCAACTCTTCCTGCCCAATCTGCATCAGTATATCCACTCAAAGTGAAGTCATGATCTCCATCATAGCTGAGACCATAATCCATTGTACCTTTAAGGTACC
>ML797574.1:316048-333535 GCA_009831015.1 Picea engelmannii
CTTGCCTCATAAGAGAATGAGCAAGTGAGTTATGTGATAAAGTGAGGTGCTAGCCTCCCTATATATACAAGACTGGCACATGTGAAAGGGTTTCAATGACAGGGCCGACCTCTCACTCTGGGTGGGTAAACCCACCTTTAGTTTAATTCTGGGTATCAATAATAACTGTTGGGGTCGACTTCTTATTCTGCCTATTATAATTGTTCGTTGACCAATCCACAAAAGGGGATTTGGTCCTAATACAATTACTGACATGATTAATCCACAATGGGGATTAATCCTATAAATAAAATAACAATAAGAATACAAATACTCTTTGCAGTTACATTATTTCAACAGTTTTTTGGGCATGAATGCTTCAGCGAATATGAGTTTGTTCCAGATTTGATATTCGTTGTCAACAGTGTATTCCTTGGATAGATATTTCTAACGATGTATCATGTGCGTCAAACGAAGATAGTATGCCAAAGTTACGACCCCAGGAAATTGATGTACCAATTTACCCCAAAGGGGCCCATATTTTGGCGTTTCATCTCCTAGTGTTGGGTTTTTTTTATGTTTAGGGTTTTCCATTGTTTCTCAATAATATATAGGCCTTGTAGCCTCATTGTAACACAGAGTTCATAGGCTAGTAGCTGCCACATCTCTTCTCAGAGATAAGCTACCAACGCCCAAGGTATTTTATTTCCATTCTGTCTGTAAGCATATTTCAGTCATTTGTTGTTAATGAAATGAAGTTTTACTTCCATTGCATATCTGCGTTTATGCATATTTCTGTATTTCATTATGTTCCTGCATAAATCTGGATCAGGAGCATGGTGTACATGTGGATCCAACTAAGCTCCAACTCATTCATGACTGGCTAGCCCCAACCACACTAACTGAGCTTCAGATCTTCTTGGGACTTGCCAACTTCTACCGAAGGTTCATGTTGGGATTCTCCCATATTGCATGGGCCCTCAACTAAGTAACCAAGGGTGGTGGCAAGGCAAAGTTCACATGGAGAAAGGCACAACAACAAGCATTTGATGATCTGAAGCATTGCTTGTGCTCATATCTAGTACTCTCCTTACCCGATCTGCAACAATCGTTCGAGATTGAGACCGATGCCTCCGACTATGTTGTAGGCGCAGTTCTCACTCAACACAGTAATCCAGTAGCATACCATAGTGATACACTCTCAGATACCGTCTGGAAATACCCCACCTATGACAAGGAAATGTATTACATTGTGCAAGCCTGATGTCAATGGAAACATTACATTCTGGGAAAGGATACAATCATCCACACTGATCATAAAACTGTGTAGTTCATACAAACACAAGGGAAGTTGCAAAACGACTACCATCAAAAGTGGTCCACATACCTACAAGAGTTCCATCTCAACATCAAGTATAGATAGGGAGCACAAATCGTGTCATTGACTTCCTCCGCCGACCTCTCGTTGATGCACTCACCACCATGCTCCATTCATGTCGGCATGAGGCATATGAGTGGCCCCAACATTATCAGCGTGCCCCTGACTTCGACACCACTTATAAACTCTTGGGTACAAGAGTGAATGTCATCGATTTTCACATTCAGGATGGATTGTTATGCCATCTGGGCCACCTTTGTGTTCTCGCAAGTGAGAATGAAAAGATAATTTGGGAGGCTCACTACAGTTGGATGGCATGGCATTTTGGCATGGAGAAAATTGTGGTCGTTCTACAGAAAAAAATTTATTGGGTAAACTTCGACAGGACGTCAGCAAGTATATTAGATCTTGCACTACATGTGACATTGCCAATCCATCCATCAAGAAGCAAGGCTTATACACCCATATTCCTACTCCCGAGAGGCCTTGGGAATCCATCTCGGTGGATTACATCTCTGGCCTTCTATCCACCAAGCAAGGAAATGGTTGTGTATTTGCAGTGGTCGATCGATTTTCGAAGATGGTCATTCTCATAGCCTGCAAGAAGAGCATCACATCTGCAGATACTACCAATCTCTTCTTTGAACGAGTGTGGGTCCATTTTGGGATACCACGGATCATCATCTCAGATCGAGACAACATGTTCCTCAACACATTTTAGTCGAGTCTCTGGTCCCTGTTGGACACCAAGCTCACTAAATTCACTTCTTTCCACACCCAAACCAATGGCTAAACAAAGGTCATCAATCAGATGATTGTGAACATCCTGCGCATGTATAACTCTAAGCATTTGCGTACATGGGATGAGAGTCTTCCCTATGTTCAACATAGCTAAAACATGGCTCTCCATAGCTGCACCAACCATATCCCATTTCAGGTGGGGCTGGGATTCCAACCCTTGGGTCCCATTGATGTTGCACTACCTCTTGCAACCACACAGGAAGAACATTCCCATGTTTATTCTGAGGTCAAAAAATCCACCAGATTCATTGAGAAGATTCAACACATTCACCAATAGGTCCATGAGATTTTGTAGAAATCCAATGCTAAGTACAAGGAGCACCATGATCAACACAGGGTACCGCACCAATTTCAGGTGGGAGATAAGGTCTGGTTTCATTTGTAGAAAGAGCGCCTTATAGGGCCTCATCCGAAGCTCTATCCACTTTTCTATGGACCTTAAAATATCACCAAGGTTGTTGGTGGAAATTCTTTTGACCTCAACACTCCACCCTTCCTTGGCTTGCACCCAGTTTTCAATGTGGACCTCCTTCGGCTATATTTTCCACCATTATTGGACAACTCGGAGATTGTATAACAGTTGAAACCAACAAATCTCAACCCTGATTGCATGGAACACACTTCCATTGATCAGATAATGGAAACACAGGTCAAGGGCACTCACTAACAGAGGATCTAGCTTTATCGGGTTGTCAAGGAAAGGAAGCTCCTGCACCAAGGCATGTGGCTCACCTAGGGCCAAAGTCAACATAAATTTCCTCACCTGATGGGGGAACTCAACACAATGGATACCATTGCTTCCTAAGGGGGGAGGACTGATCCAGGTGGATATTGGTGGCCACCCACCTATTCCAACTGGCTCATCTTGACAATTTTTAGTTCAACACATTTCTCTATAATGATGACATCTCTTTGTAATTGTGGGTTTTGCACTTTCGGGGTTGTCCTGAATCCCTACACAACATCCATGTGGATATTGGTGGCTTTCCACCTATTCCAACTGGCTTATTTTTTAATTTTTCATATCAGTACATCTTTATGTACTTCTAGGGTCGTTTTGGGGCCCTAAACAATGTTTTTTTTTGCTTGCCACAGTCAAACTGTAGACGAAATCAGAGTTTGACAACATAATGTGTATATCTCGAAAAGACCTTTCCAATAGGCTATCACACGCATAAAACAGAGGTCGTATGCAAAATTTATGACCCCATTAAGTTGAGGTGCCAACTTACCCATCGGGGCCCACATAACTTTTGGTGTTTCATCTCCTAGGGTTAGGTTTTTGGATGTCTAGGGTTTTGACATTCATGAGTAATGTTAAAAAGGCCTTTGGAGCCTCAATGTAATCATTCTTCTCATATGAATGCGCGTAGCAGCCACATTTCTTCTCAGAGATAACTATCACCATTCGAGCAAGTTGTTTCAGTTTTGTAGTTTTACAGTTTCAACATATTTTCTTCATACAATATAAGTTATTATTCATTGGATATATGTTGTTTTTCTTCGTATCTCTGTTTCATTGTATTCAATCTGTTATTCATTTCATTCTGTCATAAATCTAGATCAATATAATTGATCCTATTGCAATAACAATGTTAGTACGATGCATACTAAATCAAATTACCATCATGTAAATTTATTCCCAAAAATATAATCATGTGCTCATAATAAATACCAATACAAAGCTCAAGATCAAAAACTTCTCTCTTAAAATGGATGAGGACCATTGCTTGAGGTGTGATTTATTGCCCAACCATAGAATTTCCTTCAAAAACCACCCTTGCAATCTAAAATCTTAGAAAACCTATGGAAATGGGTTCAAATTAAACAAAATGAAAACATATCAAGACAAACAATACTTTATTTTAAAACCATTAAAATCAATTTCCAATAATTCACTCATGCTTTACTAAGTAACTTTCTCTTATTCTCAAAATATAATCCCAAACAAGAGTCCACCTAATCAACCCATAGAAGATTAAAAAAATACCTTTAATGCCTAGGAAAAAGAGTCTACTCAATCAACCAACTCGATCCATACAAGAGTTAGAAAAGCCTTTAACGTCCCAACCTAAAACCATTAGAATCAATTTTCAAGAATAATTGAGTAACCGAGTAACTTTCTCTTACTTTCAAAATGTAGTCTCAAACAAGAGTGCACCTAATCAAGCCAAACAAGAAAAAAAAATACCTCCACTACCCAGGAAAGATATTCTACTCAATTGACCCACTCGACCCATACAAGCGTTAAAAAAATCCTTTAATGTCCCCCTAAAATTTCCAAGAATTCACTCTTACTTTACTAAGTAACTTTCTCTAACTTTCTTAATGTAATCCAAACAAGAGTCTACCTAATCAACCCAATCAACCTGCACAAGATTAAAAAAATACCTTTGAGGCCTCGAAAATAGAGTCTACTCAATCAGCCCACTCTATACCCATAGAAGAGTTAAAAAAAAAAAATTAATCCCCAAAATAAAGATTTTTTTATCATCATTTTTGCTAGTCAAAAAGTATGTAATATTATTACACTTATTATACCTGTCGATAGGCATGGTATATAGCTTTGAGTTGGGCTTGAATTTCTATTAGTTCATGGTTGACCAAAAAATATACACCTCTTTATCTGAAGTTTTAAAAAATAATAATTTATTTTAAATTTCAAATCTCATTTATCTGAGATTTTATTGGCCAAAGACTTTGAAGTCTTATTGCTGCCTTCACTCCCCCCAATGTTATTGTAATAAATATTTATGCCATCTAGTCATTTCATACCTGATCCTTCTCTCCCTATCTCCTTAAACAATACTTTCATTATTATATTCGACAGGTATATGCTACCTAGTAACCTTGTTATACTTGACTTTGGTTATATGATATATTGTAATCGTTTATCAATCAAAACTCTTTTTGAATTTTTTGATTGCTTTAATTTTTATGTTTTTATGTTTTAATTTTTAATTTTTATATTTTCAATAAAGTTTTTAGAACGTTATATAAATATTTATATTAAATTAATATTTTGAAATATTAAAAATTGTTTTTCAAATTTTTTTAAATTGATTTTTTTGAATTTTGATTGATGAATATGATTGATTAGACAATTTTTATCTTGTTTGACAACTATTGGTCAAATAATTAAAATTAATTTCAAAATCTAAAATTTCTAACATATTCTGTAGGTCCACATAACACTGACAATATTGTATTCCCTGTCAAAGTAGTGGGCTAACTTGGGAGCAATCTTCCCTCCCGAGTTATCTTTCTAGCAAGTCCTGAGGTGGTGCAGTTTTAAATTTCCGGCCAATCTAGAATTCTGATCGATTTTTCTGAGCATCTGGGTTGGTTTAAAATGAGGCAAAACCTTGGGGGTAAGATTCTGAAATACATGGAACTTTGATCCATGCCAAACTCAAACTACCCTTGAAAATATGATCAACCCATTTTTTTTCCCTGAAAAGCTGGCATGTTTACTCCCGAGCAAGCCTACTCCAAAATATGATGATAGGTCTTATCAAGTTGGTTCATAATTGGTATGACACAACCACAAAATATGATAACTTGGATGTGTGTTGAATATTAAGGGCTCATAACATTAAGGACTCGTATTATTGCAAGTGTGTTGGACCTACAAACGGTCATATCACTTTGATTTCGATACTGTATATATGGTGAAAAGGACACAACTATAAAATTTCTAAGCGGAATTTTGTGGCGTAGTACTATTAAAAGAATGAGCCAAGTAGAAAATTTCAAATAATTTTAAGTGGAATTCAGTGTTAATTTTAATAGGCGTTGGCTAAACGTTTTATATTTTGGGTTTTCTGGTAGGAATTGGTCGGAATCCGGCGATGTAAATTTGGACAAAATCTCTATTTTTTGTTGTTTAAATTGCCTTTTTGAATGCATAAATGGATTCAACATGCTGAAAAACCCCTGGGGCACTTAGATTATACAAACTTATCCACTCAAATCTGCAGATCCAACCATTCGTCACCAGATTTCAGGCAAAATCAATTGAAACAAATGGCTAGAAAACCCCCAAAAGGTAGAACGTTTAGACTACTGCATTTTAATATAGTTTTGTAATATTCTCCATTCAATACATGAAATTAAATCATAGGAGACAACCAAAGTGTAACGTAGAAAGATAATTAAAACAATAACATTTAACAATTATTTTTTTAATCTAAACCTATGATGTTAGGAGATAACCAAAATGTAACGTAGAAAGATATGTAAAACAATAATATTTAAAAATTACCTTTTTAACCTAAACCTATGATATGTACATGTGAGGATACACGTTCATTCCATGTTTTCATTACATTGAAGAAATCAAACTAGTACATTGAGAAAAACAAAGTGTACTAAACCATTTTTTTTCCAACGGGAAAATTTCTCAATTATATTATAAATATAATATGTTCTCTAATCAAGAGATAATACAAAGGACAACACAAGTTAACGAAATTGTCAATGAATATTTCACCAATAGTGGTCTCATGACCAGTAGATGGTTAAAGTTCATAAAAGAAATGAGATGAGAAACTTAAATACAATGATGAAGTTACTAAAACTAGCAGGGAAAACCTCAAAGAAAGTCGAGGAATTGTATTAGTCTAGAATGACAAAAAAGAGCAAAGGGGAACGAAGGGTGGAGATAGGCAGGGATTTTATAGAGTAATGAAGTGAGATGGGCCCTCATGACCATATATCCATAGATTATAGGTGATAATGCCATCTTTTTTTTAGTGTTGTCTTTGATAGCTGGTCTGCAGATTTATTGTGCTCACGGTAGATATGAATGAAGCTGAGATTTTTAAAGGAGGGTAAAAGTAATCTGATTCTATCCTTCCAAGCCAAAAGAGAGATGGCTTGTAGATCACCCATGTTGTTCAACCACTCAATAATGATTCTAGAGTCTCCAAGCAGTTGAAGATCTTCAATTTGTAATCTGGAAGCCAAATATAAAGTGGCCCAGGCACCCAAAAGTTCAGCTCGAGTGTTGGTTCCTGGGCCACAATTGAAGGTCCATCGATAGTAAGTTTTGTTTGAAAGTATGATCAGTTCGCCAACTCCACTCTATGTTCCATTCGAAAGTGTTGCACCATTGAACCAACTGGTTGTAATATCCACAAGATCTGTAAACCTCTTTTTGTTTTTTAGTCTTAGATTAGCAGGATGTATGTCATTCCATCTTTTAAATAAAACCAAAGTTTTGTGAACTGTTGTGCTAATAGATGGGATCTCATATGAGATTTTTTTTTTAATTTCTGGTAAGCCAAATAGTCCAGCATACTAGAGGAGTTAAATGTTTAAAAGTGTGCTCCCTATGCGTCCAGTGATCTAAACAGATGGAGAGAGATGGCTTGCCCCATGTAGAAGTGAGATCTAGCAGCAAAATGAGTTTTTCCCATACCGATCTGGTGAAGGAGCACTTGATGAACAAGTGATCTGCATTCTCAGCATCAATGAAACACAGTTGGCAAATATTTGGACTTGTTCATCCTTTTCTCAGTAGAATATCCTAGGTATTCAGCTTATATTCAATCAATAGCCAAAAGAAAATTTTGATTTTAGAAGGAATATGCCAACGCCAAAAAAAATTCACCATCCCTTTTGATTTATTGGCTAGAGTGAATGCACAATCTCAAACTAAATATTATGCACAGAAATGATACCCGAATGGTCTCACCTAGACCACATAAGATGATCATCCAAATCGTTTAAGTGAATACCAACTAATGTTAAAGTCGAGAAAAAGGTATTCTAAGTTGGAATAAGCTTAGCACTGAGGTCGAGCGAGCTGTCGGAGATCCACCTATCAGTGAGAGTGGATGATATGGAACGATCACATATCTGATAAAGAAAATAAATGTTTATGGAGTGTAAATGTGTAATAATATGAGGTGAAAGTAAGGACGCCTCTCCCAGCCCAATGATACGATCGCGACCTAGAGTGATGGAGTTTCCCAACCCCGGCTGCCAACAAATCCCTTACAAAATCCAATCTTTAGCTTTAATGATATTTTTCCAGAAATAAGAATGTGCCCTGGAGGTAGCCAAATTAGAATGAAGCCATCTAATGACAGTGAAATGTGAAAGGTATTTATCTTTAATGATCAAATGTCAAATGCCCAGAGAGGTCAACACTTGCCAAAGAGAATTAGTTGCGAGCGCTTTCCTGAAATGGAATAAATTATGAAGTCCCCATCCACCTTTTTGTTTTGGTTTTGCCAAGGATTCCCAATTACAAAGGTGTTTTCGAGAATGGTCTGAGAAACCTGACCAGAGGAAGTGATAAATAAAGTGACAGAGTTTTGTAATTACCGTAGCAGGAATGGTTTCCAGTGCCATCCAATACACAGGTTGTCCCTCTAGAACAACTTTTATAAGAGTGAACCGGCCACCAAGGGAGAGCCACCTCATGCACCAGTGGCCAATATTTTTTTCAACTTTTGCAATAAGCCAATTCCAATCCGCCGCCTTGTAAGAGTCTGCCTTTAAAAATTGTCCCAGATACTTGAGTCCGCTGGAGATATGAGTGAATTTATAAGGGAAAATGCCTTTAAATTGTTCCAGAGTGTGTTGTTGTAGATTTGTGAAATGAAAAGTCGATTTATCCCAATTGATCATCAAACCTATAGCACAAAAAAAAAAAATTAAGATCTCCTTAATCTCAGTCCATTCCTGTAAAGAATCATTGGTCATGATGAGGACATCATCCGCGAAGAGAAGGTGAAGAATATTAATAGTCCTGGACACTTTTATTCCAGTGATTTTTCCATCAGCTTGTCTAATTTTTAGAAGGAGGGTCAAAGCTTCCATGGCCAAAATGAATAGCAGAGGTGAGAGTGGACAACCCTATCGTAGGCCTCTGCCACTGCAAAAGAAAGAAGATGGCTCCCCATTAATCAATATGGCCAAGTTTGCACTCACCACACAACTCATAATCCACTTAATCAGATCATAACTGAAGCCAATCTGGGTCAAGATCAATCTCAGAAAATCCTAATCTATGCAATCAAAAGCCTTCTTGAGATCCAATTTTAAAATGAGCGCTTTGGAATTTTTGGATTTGATACTATGGAGGAACTCCTGGGCAGTGTCAATAACATCTAGAATTTGGCGACCTTTTAAGAAACCAAGTTTTTCATTGGATATGTATCGAGAGAGGGATGGATTTAGACCAGAAGCAATGATTTTTGAGATAAGTTTATAACAGAGGTTGGAGAGAGATATAGGGGGAAAGTCATCAAAAGTGTTGGGGTTTGCAGCTTTTGGAATGAGGGTGAGAAAGGTCAAGTTCAGAGCACCCACTACCTTTCCTTTGATTCTAGAATCCTCCACAAATTCCAGAAGGTCCATAACAACCAGATCAAAGAAATGCAGATAAAATTCCACCATTTAGCTGTCAGGTCCTTGACTTTTATCCTTGGAGAAAGATTTAAGGCAACCAAAATTTCTGAGAGCGAATCAGGTCTGTCAAGAGCAAGAGAATCATCCTTCGATATAGAAGAAGAAAAGAGTCATGCCACTCTTGCTGAGGTCTATAAGTTTGTTGTATTATTCTTTTCAAAAAAAGTTTTAAAATGACTAACAACAGTTGTTTTAATAGCTTGTTGTCCTCTATGGAGAGAATCCTCTGAATCTGCAATTTCCTAGATATGCTTTTTGCTTCTGCAAGAACTAGCAAAATTGTGGAAAAAATTGGTGTTAAGATCCCCACTCTTGATCCAATTTGTCCTACAACGTTGTCTCCAGGTGAGTTAATCTTTTAGTAGAAGTTGGTTTCTTTCAGATTCTAAAACTTTTAATACTTCACTGTTGTTTCCAATATCCCTCGCCTGAGATGGTGCAATATGGATAGTCTGAATATCAGTTTCAATATCAAGAAGCCTTTGGGTGTTCTGTTTTTTGAGAAGGGATGCCCATATCTTTATACGACCTTTTAAGATCTTGAGCTTCCAAATAAAGTGACGTTGAATACAAGACTCAGAGAGAAAACATGTATCATTCCAAACACCAATTACAATATATGAGAAATATGCTTCTAAAAGACAACTCGAGTTTAGTTTGAATGGAAAATGGAATTTTTGTGTAGAATAATCCAAATGAAAACAAATCGGAGTGTGGTCTGAAAAGTATGGGGATTCTACCCAAGAGCGAATTCTATCCATTGTAGAGATTAAATTCTTGGAGATGAGAAACCGATCAAGTCTTTTGGAAATTGATTATGAGCCCAACCTCCCATTTCTCCAAGTAGGAGCTAAATGATCCATAGCATAGTCAACAAGCTTGTGGTTAAGAAACATAGAAGTGAAATAAACCGCTAGTGACTTCTGAGAAGCAAAGTCGCCCCAGATTTCCCTTATGGAGGTAGTAAGATTCAAATCCCCTACTAAGATCAAGTTTTCGAGATCTAGGAGACCCAAGGCTTCTACTTTATTCCATAAATTTTGTCTGTCAGAACAGGGGGCATAAATATTAAGAAGGTGAATCCTTTTGTTGTTGAAGTGGAAAGAACCAGAGAGCAGGATGCCTCCACAACAAAGGTGAGGGGAAAGATCAAATTTTGTGGGGTCCCAAGCCATGACCAAACCCCCAGAGGTGCCGAGAGAGATGACAGTGCAGATGTACCAAGTAGGAAAGAAAATATTTAAAAAGTGTCTGGCCTTTTTGTTGTCAACCAAAGTTTCCTGTAAGAAAATGATGCCCGGATGTGAGAGAGAAAGTAGTCTTATTAAGGACGCTGTTTTTTGGAGGCCCCCCAACCCTCTAATGTTAAGGGAGAGCAAGATCATGGATTTTCTCTTGCTAGAGATTTCATGCCTCTAAGCGCCCCAATATCAGTAAGAGAATGTGAAGTAACCGCTGAATTTGATGAAGAAGAGCCCTCCTTTTGATGAGCATTGCAGGTTTTTATTGGTGAGTGTTCATAAGCATGGCCTTTGGTCCATGTGTAGTCCAATTGTGAAGGATTTGGCATGGTCTCAGATGTTTCCAAACTAGGATTGGAATCTAGCAAAGTGTAGGGAGAAATGCCTCTATAAGTTGGTAGAGGTATGGGGCTTAAGACTTATTTATATGAAGGTAATAATGAATCTATAACAACACCAAGAGTACTATCTCCCAGATCGAATTCAATGATGCCTGGTAAATGACAAAAATCTTCTTGTTCAATGTAATGTTCACTAGAAGTTTCGGTCGATGGGAGTAAGTCAAGTGAAGGCTCTCAAGTTGCCATAGAACAGATAGTAGAGTCGATGGATACATGGATAGGGAGAATAACTGATTCAAAAGGATGGTCACCAGAGGTTTCGGTCGTAGATAGAGAGGGTGGATGTAAGTCAAAATAAATCTCTCGCTCTTCCAAAGAACAAATAGTGGGGTTGTTTGAAAAAAGGGTCGGAGGGATAGTTGTTTGAGACGCGTCCAGGTTGTGTGAAGGGTGATGATAAGCCAGAATAGAGGGTAAGGTTGAAACTGTGGTTTGAGCGACAAGTGGTTCAGACGTAATGGAGGAGGCGACTATATCAATAGAGATAGGGGTGAGGGTTTGAACAGAGGTAGGTGAATGTGAAGACGAAGTAGAGGACATATGAAGTGGAATGGGAGTGGAGGCAATACTAGACGGGACCCCTAGAGGAAGAGGAGCTAAACCGGATAAAGTGGAAGAGGATTTGTCTAGTAAATCCTTTTCCCAAGAAGTGAGTGAGGTATAAAGAGTCGAGCAGATGATTTTTAGCTTACTTGTAAGTGGTATAAAGAGTCGGGCAGATGATTTTTAGCTTACTTGTAAGTGAAGGTAGACCAGATTGTGCACCATCATGAGGAAGATTTGGATAATGTATCTGAGAAGTTTTTACTAGAGAGTTTGCATTGTAAGCCAGCTCAAGCATTGATTCCTCTGAAATATCATCATCAAGGACGCTCGGGCAAAAAAATTTTAAGTGGCATGTCTTTCTGCAGAGAGAACACCTGAAGGGAACACCAAGGTAGTCTAGCTTCTGGAGTGTAAGGTGTCCTCGCCAGTCTATGTCCAAAGATTCGAGGAGTCCTTCATGGATGCCTATTTCTACAAGAATCCTTTCCAGCTTTTTGTCTATGCCAGTGAGCATCTTAGAATCCACACAGATAAAATGGCCTAGGGAGTTACCAATAGCCAGAAAAGATTTTTCATTCCAAAAAGAAGGACCCATGGATGGCGAAGTCATAAGTAGTATAGTGATGGATCGAAGCTCACTCACCAACGCTTCAACATAAGGCTATTGTCATCTATAGTCCAAAGGCGCTCCAAAATAGTTGTAGAATCCTCARGTGTGTTGAAATGAAAATAGAGCCAGCCAYGACCAAGGTGAGAGAGAGAGGAGGCATATCCCAGTAATGGTCGTCATGCTTTATTCATCCAAACTTCTAAATCTATAGAGTAAAGGTATTTGTAAGAAATTCTTCCCACAAGGCTACACAGGGCCATAGAGAYTGATTCCTCCAAGCTAATGTTCGCACCAAGGATGAGCTTCTTCTTAGTTTTCTTTGGAATCCAGGGACGTTGAGTGGGTTTCCTGCTCCCAAGTGGAAATAKTCAGTTCTATAACTTAAAGCCAAAGGTTCTGTTGTAATCTTGTGTAGCCAGAGAAGCAGATTTCTGGGAAAGGAGATCATTGTGTGATGGAAGAGTAGAGGGACTGGTAGTGGGAAAATGAGGAAAGTGTAAAGGAGGTTGAATCTTACAAGTTTCAGTCTGTAGGCCTCAAAAGGAAGGTCTCCTTTCTACAAAAAGATAGGAATTATTTGTAATAGATAGGGAAGAGGGTAGAAGAGTAGGGAAGGAGTTGTCATAGGTTAAGGGGGGACAAGTGGTGAGAGGAGGAAAGATAGTGGAAGACTGTGAGGGTTGTTGGAGTAAGTTAAAACTTGGGGAAGAGGACAGAGCAATAGAGTCAAGTGAAAGTGGGATGTTATTACGCCTGGAGATCTCATCCATCAAATTAAAAAGACCTACACTATTCTAGATGGCCTCGTCAGCGACACTCATGAGTGTGTTGACTTGTGCCTCCATCTGTGCAGGTCTCGAGGGATAAGTAGTGATTTAAAGAAATTTGCAGAGGTTGTAGTGTGTCTCTGAAGTTTTCAAGTCAGAGGAGAGGGTCCACCAATGATGAGCAAAGACTTTGAGAAGAAAGACAAAACATAAAATGAAGTAAACAATATGAGGAAAAGACGGTGGTCTAGAAGGTTAAAAAATCACTCGGAAGAGATGGATGATCCGCGGGTGCTCAAGATATAGCATATAGTGAGTTGGGAAAACACCAAGTCTATCAATGGTTGTAACCAGGTCTGTCATTAGAGCTCAATGTTCAGAGCTCATGTTCGAGCTATCTCTAGACAGGTTCGTGTACTAAACCATTTGGGAGGAAAGTAATGTGTTCTACTAATAAAATAAAAATAGAATGTAAGATGTACTGTAAATTTTTATTATACCTTTTTTTAGCATGATATATCCTAATGGTTTAGGATTCAATTTTTTTCAACTTTTTATAATGTTATATAAATGTTTATATTAAATTAATTTTTTTAAATATTAAAAATCATTTTTCAAATTTTTTAAAACTATTATTTTATTTTTTTTAATTTTGATTGGTGAATATGGTTGATTAGACAATTTTTATCTAGTTTTAAACTATTTGTCAAATATTAAAATTAATTTAAAAATCTAAAATTTCTAAAATATTCTATAAATCCACTTAATATTCCACTTAATATTGACAATTCAAACATACCTTAGATCCCATCTTCTAAACTTCATAGGCCTTGGGCCACCACCAACTATTTACAACAACCAAAAAATTTATGATAAATTGTTTCTCATAATACCTTTTAATACAAAAATAAAATTCTAAAAAATTTAAGTAATCTCCTTTTTTAAGTGGATATTAAATTTGATCTCATAAACATTAACCATCATCATAAAATTAAAATATTTTCTAAATTCATATTACTTACAAATTATAATACTAAAATAATTATATAACATAATTTTCAACTATTATATATATCTCAAACTTTATATTTTCAAATCAATAAAATCTTATGTGTAAATCATATTTATCTTAACTATAAAGGATTATTTAAACTACATCAAATAGAAATGTGATTTAAAAAATAAATTAATGTATTATGAAATCTTATCCTAATATTTTATAATAATAACTATGAGATATACCAAAGAATTGATATTTTAAAATTAATTTATAAAACAATAAAATTTTGTTAAGAATTGACTTATCCTTATATTTTACAATAATAACTATGAGGTATACCAAAAAAATTGATATTTTAAAATTAATTTATAAAACAATAAAATTTTGTTAAGAATCGATAATTTTTAAATTAATTCATAAAATAATAACTATGAGATATACCAAAAAAATTGATATTTTAAAATTAATTTATAAAACAATAAAATTTTGTTAAGAATAGATATTTTTTAAATTAATTCATAAAACAATAAAATTTTGTTATACTTGTTCGTGGCAAGATATATTATAATTGATTCATAGTCAAAATACTTAGACATAATCACACACAATGTCTATAAGTTATATTTTAAATTATAGTTAAAATACTTAAAGACAATCACATAAGATGTCTACAAGTTATAACATGTGTGGGTTTAATGGTTAAAAACATGTATTTCTTCTTAAAAGGTTACTTAAAAATTGATTATTATTATTATTATTATAAACTTTGACTTAAATTGTTTTTTCTAAAGAATAACTTCAACTTAAATTATTTTTTCTGAAAAAGTTTTGTAAAAGGATATATTTTACATCACCAAATTCAAAAAATTTATCAATACTTTTGTGAAAAAATATGTATTATGTTTTAGTATGTAATTTTGTTTATAAGTTATTATTTAATTTTTTATTTAGAAAAAAATAATGTTGTATATTTTATATTTATAGATTAAATTATTTGTTTATAAATATATTAAAATAAAAAATAATATAAATTTATTTATAAAAAATGTTTAATTAAATGGTCAATGTTAATTTAATTAATATAATTATTTATTGAAAATACATATTCATTATAGAAGTTATAATAGGGGTTATAAACTTTTATTGTGAACGAAATTGAAATCACATTCTTAACTAATTTACTAATTCCTTAATTTATTTATCCAATTTAATTATTAAGTTATTAAACCCCTAGTCATAAACATCTTAACCCAATAAATTTAAGTTAAATATGAATATCTAATTAACTATTCCCAACTAATAATCATGAATCTGTTAACACCTAATTCATTATCTTTTGAATCAATAAACCAAAATAACCCCAACCACTAATTTATTAACCCCATCATCATTGACTCACTAACCAACACACCCTAATATGACTAATATGATCCACTAACCACAAATTTTATTCATTAATTCATTTTGTAGACTTCAATTTACACTTATAATGTTGTGAATAGTTGCTAACACTTATATTTATCCAATCTTATTTCAATTTTTAAAAGTATTTATATTTTGCTTTTAAGCCATGCACAAATGCACAAACGATACATCATTAAAAGTTTCAAATATTTTAAAATGACTTTGCTTTTTCTCTTTGAACTATATAACATTTCTAAAAAATGAATATAAACACATTTACTACTAATTTCACTTATTATACATGAATTAATAATAATTTTTTCATGTATACACTTATTCTTTTATATATATATATATATATATATATATATATATATATATATATATATATATATATATATATATATATATATATATATATATATAAGCATTTTCCACACGGTTTTATACATTTACAAAAATATTAAAACCAAATCTAATTTAGTCCATTTGCATCCTCTTTTTTACAATGTCAAATACCCAATCTTTTCGACCATGTTACGTGCACATCACGTGATTACATACTTGGTAACAATGTTACGAAATAAGGATTTCTGTAAGAATGTTGTTCTTTTTTTATTTTTTATTAACTAGTGGAAGTATTTAATATTGAAATAATATATTATGATTTAATTGGAATGAGTGTTATATGTATGTTAATGATTAATATTTTATTTAATATATATATTTTTATAAAAAAAAAAAAATTATTATATTTTTGTTTATTTAATATGAAAATTTTTTTGGAATATTTGTTTAAATTTTGGTAAAAATTGTTAAATTTTTAGATTTTAGTAAGTATTTATATATAATTTTATTGTTTCTATGGAGGTATACATACCCTAATCTTTTTTGGATTTGAACTTGTGATCTTTTAAGAGGAAACGCATGTTCTTAACTATTAGGCCCACTCAAACTATATTTTCTTATCAATAACAATTTCCATAAAACTATATTATGTAAAGTTACTAGATGAATGTTAAAAATTATATTGATCTAAAATTATTAGATGAAAAAAATAATAATAAAAGATTTAAATTTTTATACATAAAAATAATAATAATAAAATTAAATTCTTATACATATAGTTAAATATTTTAATTTATATAATATTTTCTTAAATAACAATTTAAATTTATTACATTTATAAATAATATTTTGTATAATATTATATTTAAAATAAATTAAAAATTTAACAAATTTAATTAAAAAAATATAATGATACTAAAAAAACATTTTTATTATTATTCTTTTATATAAATTTTATAGTTATATGATATCTTTACCATTTTTTACTGGAATAATATTTATAATTTCTATGGGATAATTTGATGTGAATACTTTATGTTGTTTTGAATAATTTTTAGTTGTGAATTAATTATGGTTTTTTTAACTTTTTGAGCATTTGGACACTGAAATTAAGTGAGTCACTTGTTACTTTGATTCAAGTTTAATTTAAAATATATTTATAACTTAGGTGTAATAATTAAATAAATTTAATTATTATTATTATTATTTATTTTTAATTTTTAAAAGTTTAATAAGTAAAAGTTGATTTGCAAGATAATAATTAATATCATTATTATCCAAAGTCAATCTAAAATAACAATTGTTACTTATTTTATGTTCTTTCTAATATGAATAATCCACCACCTATTCCAAAAACTCACGCAAAGTCACCCTAGAAAGCCAGACTCTTCATGGATACCATTCAAACTCAAATAGAAGATAGATTCTTAGGGTTAAGAGTCAATTACATACAATGGAGGATAGGATTCAAGAAATGGAAAAGCTAAAACAATCAACTCAAGAAGGAGAGGTTGAAGAAAATCACAACTTGAGAGATGAGATTAAAGAGCTAGAAGAAAAAATAACCAACAAGAAAACACATTGGAGCAT
>ML797574.1:361910-374413 GCA_009831015.1 Picea engelmannii
AGGAATACATTAATTTGTATCGAAATTTCTACAGAAGACTAGTGTAAATCCAATGCATGCATGTTTCGAATCCGATTAGGTCAAACTTCATGGTGTCCCAGAGGATTCCAAGACCTCCTGAGGCACCTCTTGCGCTTACCTTATTCCTTGGTTTTTTTTCCAGAGGGATTTTCTTGCTTGGAGGAAGTCTTGTTCCTCCATCTTGGTCTCCTGGATTAGAAGGATCTCCGTCTTTAACATCTTGATTATATCCTTGAGGGATTCTTCCTTTATTCTGCTTCTGAAACCCCTACAATTCCAGGATGTTAGTTTCATGATTTACCTGGGGGGGGTATGGGCTCCTTGAAGAACCCTAGAGTGCTTCCTTGTCATCCCTACATTGATCAGTTGTCTGATTGTTGGTTGTGAGCCACTAAGGACATCTTTGCATGTCTCCTTTTCTCTTTCTTCTTTCTTGGATTTCCTTCCTTTGCCTTCGTTTTTAGGAGTGACAATAGAGTCACTAGCGCCCTCGTAGTCACTATCTGAGGAGGCCTCTCCTAATTGCACGTCTGGGCCTATCTCCTTCTCTGCGATGATCTTTCCCTGCCCCTCTTCCCTTTCGGGCACTGACTTCTCTCAGGTTCCTGGGGGGTGTCTTTTCTTGTGTTTCTTCTTCAATTGGTTGGGCTTCCTTTGTTTCTTCGCCTGTCATTTTCTTTGGATGTCCTTGTTCTAGCACTCTGAAACTGTTCTCTGCCACTACTTTTGACCGATTTCCTTGCTCCTTGGGATGTGCAGGAATTGTCTTTTCATTCCACGGTCCTTTTGCCTTGGCTGGTGCTTTCCCTTTTCTGGGATGTTGCTAGCCTTCTCTGTCTTCCTTCTCCTTGCTTGGGTTTTTGGGGCAGTTTCACTGAAAGTGGTCATATTCATGGCATCCCTTGCATTTGAATGGTAGTTGTTCATAGTCGAGCTTCTGGTAGTGCTGTCATTCTCCAACCTTTAACTTGATTGCCTCAGGAAGGCCAACCTCTAGATCCACTTCCACGCAGAAGCGTGTGCAAGAGTATTGGTCTTTGGGGTCTGCCTTGTCAATATATTGCCCGAGCCCATTCCCTATTGCTTGGAGAAAACTGGGGTTCCAGTGGTGGATCGAGAGATTGGGTAGCTTGACCCAGACTGGGACGTCCTTGGGCACTTCCACCGCAGGATCGAAGCTTGGCATCCAACGGTTTAGGTATAGCCCTTGAATTCCCATAAAATATGGGCCATTCCTGAAGATGAGATATCTGTCTTCCCGAGAGATGAATTTGAAGATGAAGAATTCTCTTCCCACTGCATAGCAAGTTACATTGTTTTGGATCAACAGACACCAGTTCCTTTGGATCCAGTTATATGTAGATCTGGTTGACGACCAAAGGCCCATGAATTTCCCTACCAAATCCACAATCAGACAAAGAGATTTCTACCCGCATAGGATGATCTGGAGGCAATTCAATCTCATGGATCGAGTCGAGCTTCTTAATGAAGCTAGGGGGAGCAGCTGGAGGGAGCTTCTTGCCTTAGGCGGCCAAGAGCTTGCAGAAGGAGGCTTCAGTTGAAGGAGGGGGTGAGGGCTCCCCTCCTCCTGAGGCTACCATTGTTGCAGTTGAGACGCTTCAGATACAGAACCCTAGGCGGTCCTCAGAGTAGCGAATGCAAAAAAATTCCATGGTTGTTGTTGAGTAGTAGTGTCTCCATAGTTTATTCGATACATTTTGAAGGACATGGGGGTGGGATTTGATCCACTTATGTGTGCATGGGTCATGATACCATTTAATTTGATATCTCTAGGTGCAACCATACGTTCGACCACTACCTCAAGGTGTCCTCGTGGCTCCAGGTAAATCCCTCACGAGAATTGAACCTTACCCAACGGTGAAAAACTTCTCACTTTCCACCATTGAATCCAACCCAACCTTTACTCTATACTCTCTAGTTAATTATTTATAGAAAAAATAATAATAAAAAAAAACTTTAGAAGATCTAATAAAAAGTCTTGGAATATCTACACCCTGAATTCGAACTGTCGACCATAATGCAAACTTACCCCAACACATGGCCACCGCCATTAGACTGCCATGAAAATAAGTGTTTTCAGATGTTGATGGAAGATTTACTTTACTTTTTATAAGAGTAAGGAAGGTGCTTACAATGATGGCGGTGGACAGGACATGTGAAATCGAGATCCCATTCAATATTTTACTTTTGTTTATTCGATTGGTGTGTTTTTAAGGTGAAAAGATATCCATGTTTTTGGTCTTTCTCATATTCGAGAGATACATTTATTTATAAAAGTGGAGGAATGGGACTTTTGAAATCCAATCCCACCTTTCCATTTAATATTCTTATATGTATTTTTTGGAAAATTGAAAAGCTCCAACATATTTTTTTATCTTGATGAGAAGCACTTTACAATGTAATATATAATAGATGTTATAAGATTTTTTATTTTTTCCAAGAGGTATCAACAATTTCCAACACACTCGAGGTTGAAGGAAGAAGGTTGTTAATATGACTGAGAATAAAAAAACACTTAAAGGTTGAAAGAGATAAGTAAAACACACATCCATAGAGAAAAACCTAGGAGCGATAAAGTGTCATGCAAGAAGTCGTAACTATCGGATTTAAAAACCTTCAATAGCACTGCCTTAGTAGAACTATTAGTACAAAGAACGGATCATGGATCCCCTACACCCATTCCATAATTTCTAGATGTTTCTTTTGACAGGAGATCTCTTACTCAATTTTGGAGTGTCAATGGAATCTTAATCTTGCTTCAATTCATAGAACTTTAGAGAGTAGAAAAATTGCAAGGTAGTACAAGTAAAATAATTCTATCATCTAAAAACTAGTCCTGGGAAATAATCCAACATTTCTTCCAAGAAGTCCTTTGTTTCCTTTCTGTACACCCTTTTCCCTTTTACAGATGCCATTCAATAATGAGTAGAACAACAACATCAATTATTGTTTCAATCTTTTCTCCAAATATGGAAATAGCCTCATGTAGATTAGTCTCCTTGTTGTAATGAGCACCAAGAGAATGTAGTATGTAGTTCATTCAATTTGAATCCCCTTGTTTAATGCCATCCAATGACTTCTTTGTTTCCTACAATTTACCCATTTTACAAAGTCCATTGCTTAGTGAGTTGTTATATGTTAAACGAGTAGGCTAAAGACTTTTTTAGCACCTCATTGTGTAATTCAAAAGCCATCCCCATATTTCCCTCTTGAAAAATTCATCAATAAGAGTAGTTTATACTACATGATCAGAAACAACATCCTTTTTAAACATTTCACCCAAGAGATCCATTTCATTTAGCATCTTACTTGTTTTCTAGAGTCCTTCTATGATTACAATGTAAGTAATACGATTAGGCACGAGACCTTTTTCAAGTAAATTGAAAGCATCCTTCAACTTACATGCATTTAAATGTTCATCTATCAAAATACTATAATAATTTCATTGAGAGCCAAACCCTTCTGTGCAAGTTCATTCAATAGTTCCTTTACTTCTTGCAATCTTGGAATTTTGCAAAGCCCATTGCAAGAGAATTATATGTGACGACACATACACTATGGACCATGTTATGATATAGCCTAAGATCTTCATTTGCATTCCATATTTTCATGTATGCATCAATTAATGCATTATAGATGGTATTGTGTAGAGTAAATCCATGTTTCAACAAACGATCCAATTATTGCCTTACTTCCACTCAACTTCCCTTTTCACAAAACCCATTAATGATTTCTCTATATGTGACAAGAATAGGTATAATGCCTCTTTGTACCATCTCTTTGTGCAACTTGTTGGCCTTTAACATATTCCCTTCACTAAAATGTCCATTGATCAAAGCAGTGTAGCTAATTACGTTCAAAACCAATCTCATATGTTCCACTTCAAAAAATAAGTGATATGCTTTTTTTGCCCTCTCATTTTTGCATAGAGTATTCATAAGTGTGGTATAAGTGAAAATTTTAGTTTGAGGTCATTTTTAATCATTTATCTGCTCAACTAAAGAGCCTCTTCTACACTGCCAACATTACAGTACCATATAAGTAATATGGTTAGGGAAAAGGTTTTTATCCAACATTTCTTCTAAGAGCTTATTTCATTCCTATATTCTACCTTGTAGACTGATCCGGGTGGATCTCGGTGGCCAATAACCTTTTCCATTGAATCAACATTTCGAGCCTATGATTTTGATAAACCATGATATTCACCCTTTTGATGGGGAATGGAATGTAATACAATCTTAATTTGTTAATTACATACATCATGTAATGATATTATGTACATGCCTACAACATATAGCGTTAATGCATTGGATCCCATTAGGACTCTGTTGTTAAGTGTGCTCAAGCTAGAGTAGTACTGGGATGGGTGACCGCCCAAGAATTCCTAGTGTTTTACATGCCTATGGCATTTTATAAACTTAGATTAATTTATCCCACATGCATCATGGGCATTGTTCACCTCTCACTCTCTCATATATAAGTGAGGTGAAGGAGGTCATTTAAGCATGCAATGGAGTGTGACGTCAATCTTGTTGCGAATGAAGCGTAGCCAACATCTCTTTCTTTTTAGAGATAAGCTACCACATTCTACCAGTTTGTGTTCTACAATGTTTTTCTCTCTTATTCATTAATAGAAGTCGGGTTTCACTGTATTTATGTGTTCTCTTCTATATTTTTGTTTTTGTCTTATTTCGTTCACAACATAATCTTGATCAGTGGTATGAGAGCAGTCTGCTCCTTGTTGTTTCTCAAAGAAGGTCCCCAACGAGGTCAGAGTATAGAGAGTTGGATCTTTAGCTAATTTCTCTTGAGGACAACTACTCTCGCCAACCCAAGCGACCTCTCATGGCAGAAGAAAAGAGAGATGACAAAGCAGGAGATACTTTCAATACGTTGCTTGAGGAAGTCCTCGTGCGATAGGGGAACAAGATGATGGACAAATTCACTAATATCCTTCGAAGACTACCGATGGCAGCGGTCAAGGCATCTTCGACAAGCAACCATTTCGCAAGTGAGACACCCTTCAAGGTATAGGTTAATTTTGATATCCCCTTATTTGAAGGCCAGATAGATGCAAATGTTGATGTTTAACTTATACAGATAGAAATTATGGTTCTTCTTTATTATTACAATAATTTATCACATTAGTTGTATAAACAAGATCATTGAAAGAGATGGAATCACAGAAATAATAGATACACACAGATTATCCTGGGAAACCCTCATGGGGAAGAAAACCCAACAAAAACTTCTTCAATATATATAGAAAAAACAAAGCAGAAGATCCTCCTCTACTCCTTCTCTAGGAAAGAGTAGTGCACCACTTAACCAAGAGATACTAAGATATAGAATAAAAACCCTCCTTGACATCACCCCCAATTGCAACATCTACTCCTCCAATACTTGCACACTTTTTCCTCTTGTTGCAGAGCACATGAGTGAGTGCTTCCAAATGAGGCATTGGCCTCCCTTATAAATAATGGTCTGGCCAACCTATAATTAGGTATGGGCTGACCTGTCACTTTACCCTCTTCATTTACATTTAATTTTCAAGGCACAAAAGGGCTAACTTTTACAAAGGCACAATAGGGCCTAATCAATAAATATAATATAATAATATTATTCAAAATTCCCTCTTAGGTAGAATATTCTTCGAAGTTACAATATTCAATAACAGATGCTCTATAAAAATGATTGAATATGCTAGAAAGTTATTACTCCATCCAAAAATTTTCCAACAGTGAAAATATCACCTTCATGCTTCTTAAATCCCTTCCCCATGTCATAGCTTGGTGGGAAGGTTACAAGGAAAGGTACACTGCAGATGAATCTACACCATTCAGGAGAGAACCCACATGGGCGGACTTTGTAGATTCCCTAAAGGAGGAGTTCTAGCCTATCGAAAACTATGATGACCAGTACATGAGATGGATGAATCTGCATCAGAAAAGAGATCAGACGGTGTCAGAGTACACTAACATCTTTCATACCTTGCGCTCAAAGTTGGGTATCAAAGACTCTGAGTGACACTTGATTTTGAAGTATCATAGTGGTATGCATAGGTACATCCAAACAAAGATGGATTTCTTGGAAAGCTCCTCAGTGGGTGTTGCTTATTGATATGCAGTCAAAATTGAGTAGAAATTCAAGTAGCAGATTAAGCAGGGGTTCAGGTTTGAAAATACGCCACAATGAGATCATGAAAAAGGAAACCCTAACTCATAGAATGAAGGACAAACAAAAGAAGGAAAACCTCAATAGATCCATTCCAAGAAACAGGCAAAGAAGGGTAATGAGAAGTCTAAGAAAGACACCGAAAAGTTGTGTGAGTTCCACAACAACCCCTGGCACAACACTGATGAATGTTGCTCGAAACAATCATTAGTGGTCGATCTCAAAGAAAAAGAATCAGAACCTGACTTAGACTTTGATTCAAAGCACGATAAAGGGAAAAAAATCATCGATGAAGAACCCACTGCTACCATTGCAACCACAACAATACAACTAAAAGAACCAGAGGAGCTTGAGGATGAGGAGTTCCTCTTCCACTCGTAGATGTGGGCAAATGGGACCCCATTGCATTTAATTGTTGACAAGGAGAGTCAGAAAAACCTAATCTGAGTCAAGGATATCAAGAGGTTGAAGATACCAATGATGCCACACCATCAGATGGTTGAGCCAAGGATGAGAAATCCGTGTTAGCCAACAATGTCATTTGTCATATAGCATCAAGCCCTTCAAGAATGATGTAGTGTGTGATGTTTCCCCACTTGAAGTCTGTGATGTTCTCTTAGGACAACCATATATGTGGAAACGTCACACTATATATGAGTCTCGACCTTGCAGTGTCATTGTTACTCTGGGAGGTCAACTCTACAGGGTACCATAGGTAGCTCTGACTACTACCACTTCATTGATCTCGGAAAAATAATGCCACAAAGTAATCTCTCAGACCAAATTTTTTTCCCTCTTCACAATCCAGTTAGATGGTGAACAGGAGGTCACTGCGACCACTACAGCCTTGGCCCAAGACATTTTTATCCAACGGAAGCAGTTCGATGAGATTGTAGAGGAGCATGAAGAGAATGAGAGTCTTCCACATGTTCAACATAGCTCTATTGGCCACGACCAGTTTCAGGTGTGCCTGGGGTTCCAACCATTATCCCCCATTGATATATCTCTTCTTGCATCATCTTCACCGACATAGTCCTCCCACAGTAAGAACAAGGTAGATCATGCAACCATATCTATTGAATGGATCCAACAACTCCAACAGGTTCATGACATCCTTCCATGGGAAAAGTACAAGCAGGACATCTACTTCAACAAGGAAAGTGACTCACCAAGGTTCAGATTCAACATAATTTTCCCCATCTCCCAAGGGGACTTAATGCAATGGGGACCATTGCTTCCTAACGGGGGATGAATGATCTAGGTGGATCTCAGTGGGAAACCACCTTTTCCATTGAATCAACATTTTGAGCCTATGGTTTTGATAAACCATGATATTCACCCTTTTAATGGGGAATGGAATGTAATACCATCTCCATTTGTTAATTATAGACATCATGTAATGATCTTATGTACATGACTACAACATAGTGTTAATGTAATGGATCCCATTAGAACTCCACAGTTAAGTGCGCTCAGGCTAGAGTAGTACCGGGATAGGTAAACGCACGAGAAGTCCTAGTGTTTTACATGCCTACGACATTTTATAAACTTAGATTAATTTTTTTTTAACATAAACAACATTATACAGAGAATGTATCAAAAAAATTGATGTTACATGCCTTATTCCTTCCTGTAGATTATGTTCTAAACTAATAATGATTATACACAAATGCCACGGGAATATGTCAACGAAAGAGTAGAGTAGGAACATAACTTTTCTAACCATACTATATAATTTAAATGTAGACTTGTATCCTCCTGTTTTTTATGTTGAACATCCATTTCCTAGCCTGCAACTAGGTCTGGAGGTGCTGCTTGTCCTTTTGTTGGAGCTTGAAGCACAAATGGGCACTGGAATGAGCGAAATGCCTCATTTGAGGCTCTGGAATCTACAGAAGAGGGGGGGCACATTATCTCGTGAGCGCCATGTTGATGTTGATGTTGGGATCGACGAATAGAGCGGATGATGGAAGAATTTGTGTTTACCACTCTCATTACTATAAACATTTATGCGTTGTGTCATTGTTCCTGTGCCTATCACTGTTGTGTTTGTTGTTTGTTATGCAACTTAAGAGATGTGATTTCCTCCTTTTGTATCTACATTTGATCTTGGAGCCTACCTATGGAACATTCTGAACAATAATAATTTCCCTTATCGTGTCGACACATAATTATGCTAGGATGGGAATAGACTGCTAACCATAAGTGGGAAGGTAAGAGCCAACAACAACCAACAACACCGCCACCTTTTAAATTCGAGCATTCTCCTTTCATAGAGACAGAGGAAAGAGGGTTGTGAAGATTGAAGGCCGAAGTCATGTTGGGAATGAAATGTAGGGTGCATGAGTGGCTGACGAGAGGTGAGGTTGGGGAAATGTACCATCGAAGCCTCCTAATCGTGTGAGGAGGGGTGCAGGAAGGAGTTCGCAGTACCAAGTACCAGAGATGACGTGAGGGAAAGGTCAAAATGCTCAGGAGGAGATACGAGGGAGAGATTATCGTGTTCAGACAATGCATGAGGAGGGACATGTGAAATGACATACGTCAATCGCGAGAAGTGGAGACACGTGAAGGTAGCAGAGGGAACGTGTTGACGTGTTGAGGGTGGCTGGGAGGAGAGGGAGCGTTCAACAAAACATTCAAGAGAGGTGGTCTGAAAGGTGGAAAATGCTTAGGGGATGGGAGCATAACTAAAAGAGGAATTGAGTTTTAGTTTCCCAGATGTATAATATTTTGCTTCTTTAGCGAGGGAATCATCAACAATGTTTTGATTTCGTAGCACATGATAATAGAAAATATTGTCAATTTTTTTTTCCAGATATTTGATGCGAAGAATATTTCTGGAGATATTGGGGTGCATCGTCTTAAGAGAATTGCAGAGTCCCCTTATAATCAAGTTAGAGTCGCCAATAACGATGAGTCTTGTAGATCTATTCTTTGGAATGAGACGAAGTCCCATGTAGGCTGTGAGGACCTATGCATGGTTTTTTGTGGCATTTCCTAGTCCCCAAGCATATTCCAAGACCTTGTTTCCTTCAGAATCGAAGACAACTCCCCCTGCACCTGTCGCCCCTATAAACTTAGATTAATTTATCCCACATGCATCATGGGAATTGTTCTCCTCTCACTCTCTCATATATAATTGAGTTGAAGGAGGCCCTTTAAGCATGCAATGGAGTGTGATGTAAATCTTGTTGTGAATGAAACGACGCCGACATCTCTTTCTTTTCAGAGATAAGCTATCCCATTCTACCAATTTTTGTTCTACATTGTTTTTCTCTCTTATTCATTAATAGAAGTTGAGTTTCACTGTATTTCTGTGTTCTCTTCTATATTTTTGTTTTTGTCTCATTTTGTTCTCAACATAATCTAGATCATAGACAAAATCCATTAATAAGTACATTGTATGTAACTATATCAAGTTGAATGTGTTTATCCATCATTTCCTCCATCTTAAAATCATCCCACATATTGCCTACTTTAGAATACTCATCAATCTTAATGTTATAGCTAAACTTGTCACGAATTAATCCTCCTCAACATGTCTCTTCAAATAAATCCTTTGCAGTTTTTGAGTGCCCCTTCTTGTAGAATGCACTGATAATTTTATTATATGTAACAACATTAGGTTTACAACCGTTCTCTTCCAATTTAGGTAATACTTCAATAGCTTCTTGCAACTTCTAATGCTTACAAAAATGATAATGAAGTAATACTATATGTATAAATATATGGACAAATGTTGAATTGTTGCATCTCCTCAAAGATGTCCTAGACTATATCTATGTAGTCTACCTTGTTGAAAAGTGCATTATATGACTAAACTTAATATCTAAATCTAATATCTTTCACGCAACAAAGTATTAAAAATCATCCTTGGTCAATGCAACTTAGGAAAAATATTGTCCATCATGATCTCCAACATTGATGAACTTGTTTCCCAATTTTTGAATGCGATGTTGAAGAAATCACAAATTGAAGACACAGAATAAGATTCGACAATTTTTTTGAATCAATGCCCTTGTATGAAGATGAAAAGAGAAAAAATGAATTACAAAAGGCATATGCATATTAATATTGTTACAACCATGAGGAAAATGTAATTTAAAGATAGAATCAAAGTATGTGAACAATCATCAAAACAAAGAAGAGGGTATGTTGGAATCCCTATTATTGTCCGACTCTTTTAAAGAACTAGAGTGAAAAACCTAAATTCCTCCCCATTCTTGTTAGGGTATAAGGCTTACATTTGTAATAAAGTCACTTTATGACTTAGGTTATAGGTTATCCTTTTGTTCACTTTGCGTCGAATATTTTATCCCACATTAACAAGTGGAAATGACTTTCTTAGTGAACAATCATATATAAGGAGGTGAACTCCGTTGTAATGGATGCATCATTTATAATTCGATATATTGTGCTATGATGAGTATCTTCCTTTAAGCTCAATTATGTGACTCAACCCTATCTAGGCTTTCATCATTTAGTGAAATAGCTCATTTTATAATGTGGTATCAAATCTAAGTGTGAAGATGTCTTATTCTCACTCATGTGTCTTCTCAAACTCTAGAAGACATGATTTCAGCTCTCTTAGTTGAAGAAAAAAGAGAAATTGTAGGGGATACATAAGGTTATCCTCAATCTACGACTGCATTATACTCAATATACAATCTAGCAAATCAACTGAAGACAAAGGGGAGATGGAATTTGTTATTGCAAGAATGGGTCCCATAGCCTGAAATTATAAATTTCAAGCTAATGATGTTCTTAGATGCTGATAGTGATGATGACCTTACTGAAGAAAGGGCATTTTATACATTTCAAGAAGTCCACAACTTGAAAAAAAAAAGGGATCTAATGTAGATAAATCTTAGCATGGATGGTTGCTCAAATAGATTAAGAGTTTGTGAATCTTGGGAATTATACCCTTATGAGGGTTATGAGACAACTCGATGGAGCACTATGGATGTAGCTCAACATGGATGGTTATCCAATAATTCAAGATTCATAATTTAGGAGTTTGGGGAGATGGAATCTGGGAACTCGGGAGCTACACCTTTATGAGGGTTACAAGGCAGCTTGATGGAGATCTACTTTTTTAAAGAAGAATCTTTTGAAAAATGTTTGGTTTTGATGTTTTATTTTTTAGTATGTTTTCCTTTCAAGATTGCAAGCCTTCGGAGGGGTTGTTAGGATATGAGGCTCGTGTTTATAATAAATTCACCTTATAAATTAGGTTATAGTTTATTCTTTTGTTCACTTTGAGTAGACTGGGCTATCCTGCATTCATAAGTGGAAGTGACTTTATTAGTGAGAAATCATATATTAGGAGGTGAAATCCATTGTAATAGATGCACCAATTATTCTTTGATAAAATCATATTGTGTTATTGTGAGTATCTTCTTTTGAGCCTAGTTTTGTGACTCAACCCTATGTAGGCTTTCATCATGTCATGATCTAGCTCATTTTGTAATAATCCTCATCATAGTATGGTCAATTTGATGTGCTTTTAATGGAGGCATATTCATATAAGAAGCAAGCATTAATATGGTGTTGTCCTTAAAGAGAGCTCCATGAAGTATTTCTACTAATATTTTATCTTCCTCCTCTACTTTTTCTACTTCTCTTGAAACTTGTTGCTATGCAGTAAGGACCACCTCTCTTAGGTATTTTCCATAATCATATTCTCACATTTCCTAAGAGAAGTGATGTTAAATGGATATTGTATTTTATAACAAGAGAGGTTGAGAAATCATCGCCCAAGAAGAGCCCATCCTTTCTCTATTGATCCTATTTGCTTCTCCATAAAATTTAGTGGGTTTATAGGGACTATTGCATAGGATAGAGCCCATTGAAGAGAAAATCAATCATGTACCTCCATAATTGGTCTAAGTATTAACTCCACAACTAGTATGTCAACAAAAACCCTTGCTCAACTATGCAATCTATACAATGGGTGGACATGAAAAATGAATCCAAACTCATAGGGTGCCATCCTATCACTAACATCATGTCCCCCTAAATGAACTAAAAAAGTCTAAAGGAAATCAATCATCAATATAAACTATGTAGGTAATCTTAAGCACTAGCAAGATTGGAATGTAGTAAGGGAAAATTAATCCAACCACCCAAAAACTATATAGCCCTATAGGGACATAAAAAAACATCATTAAACATGGTTAACGTAAAGTTGTATTAAAATAAATAAACTTCTTAAATAATCTTAATCATCCTTGATGCATCCCTCCAAATAAATCCTATGCAATTTCTAAGTGCCTCTTCTTGCA
>ML797575.1:12566-46142 GCA_009831015.1 Picea engelmannii
AATGGTGAATCTATTTTAGATTTCACTAAGAGATTCAATAAGATGTATGGTAGAATCCCATATGAGATCAAACCAACTGAAGCCTCTGCCAAGATCACCTATGCCAATGCATTTGATGCATATTTCTCCCTCCTCTTGAGATAGAGAAGATCAACCACATTGTTTTCCATGTAGGAAGCATCCATTGAAGTTGAATCTAATATTTTGGCATCAGACAAACTAAAGACTAGATCTGATAAAGAGAAGAAAAAACAGAGAGAGGATCCCCCTACCTCCTCTAACTCAGCCACGTCTGATCCCAAACTTGAGGAAATGACCAAAACCTTGAAAGATCTTACTTCTGAAATAGCTAATCTAAAATGGGAATCCAAACAGCCAAACAAAACTTTTCAAGGGGGTGGAAATAGAAATCAAAATCAATTCAAGAGGCCTAATGATGCCTCTCCAATAATGCAGAGTGAAAGGAGAAATGTTGATGATCAAAGGGTGGTACCTCCTTTCCAAAACAATCATATTGAGGATATGGATGCAGACGATGATGATGTGGATGATACTGATGTTCTTTTCAATGAAATAGATTATTATACTGGCCATTTAACACAGCAAGAATATGAGGTAGCACAATTGTCAAATCATTTTAATGATCAGATAGGGGAGGAGGGGGTTATTCAAGGTCAAACCAAGAATAAATATGATTTGAGGGCGAGAGAAGGAGCTTCCAAGGCCACTACCTCTGATCAAATAAATCAAGTTGAAGCTCCCCCCAAGCCGAGTCCAAATAAAGGTATGTCATCTAAAATTTTGCAACTTCCTCTATCAAAACCTACAGTCCCTGAAATAAAAGAATCTGATAGGCCACCAACCTCTTTCAGCCTAAAACATGAGCTGAGTAAGATCAAGATCCCTGTGCCTGTGATAGAATTGTTAAAAAATGAACCTTTCAAAAAATCCAGCATGAAAGTTTTGTAGCCAACTCCTTCTAGTGTATCTTCCGATGTCATTAATTTGCAGGATGAAAACCCTTCCATTACCGTGGGCCCACACATTGAATATGGCTCTGATTCTTCTCCTCCTTTCTATATATCTTTGAATGTCCATGATAAGATTCTACATAACTACCTTATGGACTCAGGAGCCTCCCACAATGTCATGCCCAAAGTTGTTATGGAAGAACTAGGTCTGGAGATTACTAAGCCTTGCCAAGACCTGTACTCCTTTGATTCTAAGAAAGTAAAATGTATGGGATTGATAAAGGATATGGTGGTTTCTATATCACAATTACCCATGAAGAGTGTAGTGATGGACATTGTTGTAGCATACATTCCCCCAAAGTTTGGCATGCTTTTATCCAGAACTTGGGCTAAGAAGGTTGGAGGATCATTACAAATAGACCTCACTTATGCCACCATTCATGTGTTTGCAGGAGAACATAGGAGGCTATACATAAAGGTAAGGTTATCATACATTGTCAGTGACCATCAGAACCCAAGCAATCACCCAATTTATTTTGTCGAGGATGATATTGGCTCATATGTCTTTCACTTAAACGATGATGAACCTGAAATATCAGTTAGCCAATGCAAAGATCACCCACTGACAGGTCAACAAAACAAAGTATGGAATATGTATTTCGATGGTTCTTCATCAAAACAAGGATATGGTGTAGGTATTCTCCTCATCTCCCCTTCAGAAGAAGCAATGATCCTCTCTTATAAGCTGGAGTTGGAGACTACTAATAACATAGTTGAATATGAAGCTCTGGTGTTGGGACTGAGGGCTGCCAAAGACATGGCCATTGATTGTGTAGAATTTTTTGGTGATTCTGATTTGGTCATCAATCAAGTAAGGAACATCTATCAGGCTAAGCAACAGAGGCCCAAGCAATATAGAAACAAGGTATAGGATCTAATCGATAATTTATTTCTAGCATTTAACATTTCTTTCATTCCCAGATAACAGAATCAGAAGGAAGATTCTCTGGCCTTGGCTACCAGCACTTTCAGGCCTCCCATTGGCCCAAATATTAAATATCAGGTGGAAATCAGGCATAGAACAACAATACCAGACAACATAAAGCACTGGCAAGTCTTTAGTGGTGATTTAGAGCTGCAGAGATTTCTACACACCATTGATGAATTCTCCAATATCTCAATTGACCAAGAGAGGTGAAGATGAGGAATTAGAAGATCAGCAAGCATCTCATCTACTGAAGACAATGGTTGGTCATGATATTGTGGATTTGAAAACCAACCACATTCCAAGAGGGCTAGTGCCATTGGAAAGGTTGTTTGATAGTAATGATGTTTACAAAGGGGTTTCCATGAAAAATCAAGAAGAAGAGGTGACATATTGCAATATTGGGACCACTCAGAATCCTAATATCATCAAGTTGTCTAAATCATTAGTTGCAAAACAAAAAGACAGGTATGTCAGCCTCATTAAAAATTTTGTTAATACTTTTTCATGGTCCTGTGAATATTTGAAGACATTCGACACTGACATCATCCAGCATAAGACCCCCCTAAAGGTTGGCTCCAAGCCATTCAAATAGAAGATTCGACATTTTAATCCCATGTTAATGTCCATAATTGAGAAAAATATAAAAATAATGTTGGATGCCAATATTATTGTACCATTGAGGTACTCAAGCTGGGTGGCCAACTTAGTACCTATAAGGAATAAAAGTGGTGAGATACACTTGTGTGTTGACTTCAGAAATCTCAACAAGTGTTCTCTGAAGGACAATTATCCCTTCCCCAATATGGATCATATTTTACAGAGGGTGGTAGGTGCACACAAAATTTCCTTGTTAGATGGATACTCTGGTTACAACCAGATAGCAGTTTGTCAAGAGAATAAATAAAAAACAACATTCACTACCCCATGGGGAACATTCATGTATGACAAGATGCCCTTTGGGCTGATGAACATCATGGCCACTTTTCAAAGGGCCATGGACATAGCTTTTGTGGGGGAGAAAGATAAATTTATGGTTATATACTTGGATGACATAACCATTTTCTTCAAGTCTGATGATGAACATTTGCAACACCTGGGGCAGGTTTTCAAGAAATGCACGAGATATGGAATCTCTCTGAATCCTAGAAAGTCACACTTTTCCATGCCAGAAGGAATGTTCTTGGGCCACATCATATCAGCAGGGGGTATAAAAATTGATCCTCAGAGGGTATGTGCCATTCAAGAGATTGAGATCCCCAAAAACAAAAAGGTTGTTCAGTCTTTCATTGGTAAGATAAACTTTTTGAGATGTTTTGTGCCAAACTTTGTTGAAATTCTGAAGCCTATTACTAACATGCTGAAGAAAGATGTTGTGATAAAGTGGTCCTTGGAGGAAAATTCATATTTTCAAACAATCAAGCAAGATTTAGTTGAGGCCCCTATATTGGCCATTCCTGACTAAACCAAATATTATTCATCATCTTCTTTGCTTCAGAGGAAACCATTATTGTTGTACTACTGCAAAAAAATAAAGAAGGGCATGAGCAGCCAATAGCCCTTTTCAGCAGAGCCCTCCGAGATGTTGAGCTGAAGTATGATATATTAGAGAAGCATGCTTATGCATCGGTCAAAGAACTTAAGGCCTTCGGGGTTTATGTGCTACAGCTAGCATAACAGCCTTTGTTCCTAGCAGTAGTGTCAAAGAGATTATGGTCCATCCAGATAGTGAGGAGAAAAGAGGAAGATGGATTGTCAAACTGTTGCAGTATGACCTGCACATAAATCCCACCAAGTTGATCAAGGGGAAAGGACTGGCCAAATTTATATCATAATCAAATTGTGAGGTGTTGGAATTGCACCAAATCTTCACCCAATCATATGCACCCATCACACAGCCTGGACAAGATAGCTTACAGGTATTTGAAAACTACTCCTCTTCACCTTGGTATAAAAACATCATTTATTTTCTACAGCATTTTGAATGTCCACCAGATGTGAAGAAGACAAAGGAAAGGTCTCTCAAATTGAAAGCCATCAAATTCTGCATCTCAAACTAGAACTTGTATTGGATAGATCATGTTGGCATCATGTTAAAATTCCTTGATGAAAATGAGGCCAAACAAGTCACAGCAAAGATGCACCGAGGATTATGTGGAGGACACCAGCATTGAAAGGCCATATCTCTCAATATCTTGAGGGCAAGATACTAGTGGCCCACCCTTTTCTCTGATGTTTTTTCTATTGTCAGGGCCTGCAATGAGTGCCAAATGTTTGCATGAAAGCAGAAGCTGCTATCACTGCCCCTAAAACCTATCACTGTTGGTGGTCCATTCCAACAATAGGGGTTAGACTTCATAGGAGAAATAAATCCACCCTCTGGTGGACAATACAAGTGGATCCTCACTGCCACCGAATACTTCACCAAATGGATTGAGGTTGTGCCCACCAAGAATGCCACTAACAAGGTGATCATGAACTTCCTGGAAACCAATATTTTTGCCAGATTTGGTTTCCCAAATAATCTTGTAATAGACAATTCCCAAGCGTTCAAGTCCAAATCCATGATTGACTTATGTGGAAGTCATAACATTTCCTTGACACATTCCACACCCTATTACCCCTAGGGAAATGGCCTAGTAGAATCATCAAACAAGACTCTCATCGGGATTATTAAGAAGTTGTTGACTGAAAACAAGAAATCTGAGGAATCTAAACTCAAGTATGTTTTATGGGCTGACACAATCAGCACCAAGAAGTCTCTAGGAATCTCACCCTTCCAGCTTATTTATGGCATAGATGTTGTTTTTCCCACTCAGCTTGGTATACCAGGCCTAAAATTCTTGCAGGAGGAGATTGAGGAACCCAATGACATGCAAAGGAGAATCTTCCATATTATAGAAGTTCAGCAAAGAATAGAAGCACTAGATCAGAGGACAGAAGCATACCAGAGAAAGATCAAATCATACTTTGATAAGAAAACCAAGAAGGAGATTTTTTAGGAAGGTGACCTGGTTTTGAGGTGGGATGACAAGTCCGAGCATGGTAAATTTTACAACCTCTAGTTTGGCCCTTTTAAGGTGGTTGAAGTTCTGAACAACAACACATTTATCCTGCACAACCTAGATGATACAGAGATCTTTGGGGGCTCGGTAAATGGGCGCTTCCTGAAACACTATTTTGTTTAAGGATGAGGGAAGGTACCTCTTGTACCATAGATGCTTTCCTTTATTGTTGCTTTGATTAGTTAGTCATGTGTGAATAAAGACACCATAGCCCAACAAGGCACTGGGGTGTAGTTTCAGTTTTTAAGTTCAACAAAATGCATGGCTAAGGCACAGTAGCAAATACATCGGGCTGGCAAATAAAAACAAAGGTAATAAATGGAAGGTAAGAGAAGTTATTTAATCTCAAGGCATCGATCTACAGTTCTTAGCACCTCACAAGGACAAGTTATCCCTAGTTGGAGCCAATGTTGTAACTTAGGTCTTCACCCCTGCCTCTCCTCTCTCTTTTCCTTATGCCTTCATCATTTTTCCTCTTCTGGTGGGTTAAGTCAGTTTACCATTTTTTAGCGGTTTGGTTCTTATTCAATTATTTTTTGTTCAAGTCTTTGTGCATTTATGTTTCTATTAATTATTGAAGGATAATTGCATGTCGTATTTAGTTTGAAATGCTTGTCATCATGTTTTTCATTGATTGAGCTCACAGTAGGTCAACCAAGCCTTTTTATATGCACAGGAAACACCCGTGGATAGACGCAGCAATCTAGGGCGGTCTTTTTCAGGCCTGGATTGTTGAAACGAATAGGGTAATTTTAAACAGTAAAAATCCAATAGGCCAATCAGATCAATGGCTCTCATCCATTTAGGGTTCTAGAATCGCGCGGGGTTTAACATCAAGAATTACCCGAAGTCACGAAGAGTCGAAGTCCCAAAGAGCTGAAGAGTCAAACTAGCCGAAGAGCCAAAGATTCGAATTCCCAAAGAGTCGAAGAGCCAAACTAGCCGAAGAGTCGAAGTCCCGAAGAGCCGAAGAGTCGAAGAGTCGAACTAGCCGAAGAGCTGAAGAGTCGAAGTTTCGAAGAGCCAAAGAGTCAAACTAACGGAAGACCCAAAGTGTCGAAGCACGTGGCACTAATCGGTCATCACATGTGGTGACAGATCACTCATTTCGGAGATTTTCCTCCGAGATATTATCATGCTTCACATTTAAAACTCCCAAATCCCGAAGTGTTGAAAACCCGAATTGAATCTGGACCATCCATCAACGGGGACATGTGGTAGAAGATCATTCACTTCAGAGATTTTCCTCTGGATATTTTCATGCCCAACATTTGAAACTCCCGAAACTCAGATTTTCGAATAGAATCTGAACCATTCATCAGTCACGACACGTGTCGATAGATCATTCACTTCGGAGGTTTTCCTCCGGGATATTTTTCATGTTTCACATTCAAAACACTCGAAGCCCGAAAGTCTGAAGTGAATCTGGGCCATTGATCTCAAGTCAACAAGAACCATCGATCCTTGCAACAGGTATATATCACCCAAATCATAGATCATAATTAGAACGACAACCAAACTTCATTGTGGGGACGTAAATTGCCCGGACGTTAATTTTCTAGAGCGGTCCCAAAATTGGAACCATGGTATTTTTGGAAGGGTACGTGGCAGCATGTGGGGGATTGTGGGCCCAAAAGTGGTATGGACCCAAACCACCCTCAACAACTTCTGCAATCGCATTCCTAAATGACATCAGGTCACCACGTCACCTCCACTCATTCCACTCACTACCCCCGCCCCTCTCCCGACTCGACACTTGTATCCCTCACTACACGTCGCCAACTCCATACTCTTGATACCTCCATCATATTCACACCTCCTCTCACCTTTTGACATATGTCCTCACATGCCATCTACCCCCGCATCCACTCATCCCACCTCCCCATTGGATGCTCACCTCCACATCTCCCCTCGTGATCATTGGGTCATCAACCATTCCAACGAGGCTATTCACAGGTACAGATGGAAGTTGATGAGGTGGAAGCCAAGTTCTCTTAGCTGCCAAAATCTCTGTCAAAGACATAGAACATGGAGATTGTCTCAGTTCGATGCAACCAGTTTCAGAATACTTCAAAATACTACCTTCTTCCTCAAGAAGATATTTGCCAATACAACCAATTGTCTTTGGTGGCCTCCATCTTGTGGGCATGCCATTGTTCAACACAGAACTCTGTTTTTCCACTCTTAGTATTTTTCTGCCATCTTAGTTCCTCCAGCGCATGCATCAGTTCTGTCTCGGAGACGGTAGTAGTTTTTCTTAGATTAGGGACAAGAATGGTCTTATGTGTGTGATAAGAATCACTCTTGTTTATTAAGTCCAATGTCATAGTCAAGTTAATAATTTCTTTTACGAACAGTTACCTAAAATTAGGTCTCAGTCCCCTAAGGACAAGAACCTCTGCAACTCTTTTAAATAGTTAGATTTTGGATATTGTAAGGGTCAGATTTTTTGGGAAAGGATAGCAATACATTAGACTGGTTGGACCCGTTCTATGCATGGATTAAAGCTCTCTACCTGGTGAACATACTCTTGATGATAGTGTTTCATTCAAATCTTCATGTGTTTTTATTCTTATCTTGAATACAGTTTTTTGATTTGTGAAACGTACATTTCATTTCCTTTCAGATATTGTATAACTCATTTTTACTGATATGCAACCTATCAAACAACTAATGCTTTGGTGAAGATTTTTTTTTATTGAAACTTGTGGGAGTAATTGTGTTCTTGATACATGTTTAATGTCTTGAAATGA
Source organism: Picea engelmannii (assembly GCA_009831015.1). NCBI lineage: Eukaryota > Viridiplantae > Streptophyta > Pinopsida > Pinales > Pinaceae > Picea > Picea engelmannii. The sequence continues at coordinate 20,341 of ML797575.1, forward strand.
TATTTTAAGTATTGAACTTCTTGCAACAGATTATTCATTGAGTAGTTTGTTGTTTCCCTTTGTTTTCTATTATTTCACTGGTCTATCATTAGTGTGCCACCGGCCAAGGAGGACCCTCATTCCTATCATCTTGCCAACCCAACCTTTCTTTTTTCTTGATATAATAACCCTCTGACCAACCAAAAAAAAATTAAAAGAAACAATCATTATAAAACTGATAGGTGGCCTAGCTTTTCCCTTAAGCAGTCAGGTGCAGACCTTAGGACCAACACTGACTCAGAGCCAATGAGAAAAACCCCCAGATCCAAAAGAATCATGTTCAGGATCTCCACACAAAGGAGAATCAATTAATAACAAATACGTTGGTCTCAACCTAGAAGGAAATACAGAGGAAATTAGGGAATCCCAGGAAGAGAATAACAGAAAGGGACAAGAAGAGACAGGAGAAGGGAACAGTAAAGGTAAAGAAAAAGAAAAATAAGTCTTGGACTTGAGTGGGGATTCAACAGAAAAATCAATCCCCAGCCAAACCCCGGAGATTCCAGAAATGTCAGAAGAGGAAAGACATGACACCTCAGACAGTGATTCTAACCTAGAACTAACTCAGTCATCCAACACAAAGAAACCTAGAATAAAATCCCAAAGGAATAGAAGAGAATCAGTTGAAGACAGAGAAAAATAATTGGGCATCCAAAAAACAATAGAGGAGACACTAAAGAAAGATGGAAAATCTGGGAAAAACAAGGCAGCCCATCATAAGGGAGCAGCTTCACAGCCCTCAAAAGGGGGGGCACCAAAATACACTAATAAATGATGAAAGTCGTCTCCTGGAATTGCATAGGATTATGAATCGAGGTCAAGAAAGAAGAAGTTAGAAACTTGGTACAAATATAAAATCCCTCAATCCTCATGCTCCAGTAGACGAAAATGAGGGAGCAAGAAACCCTCAAAGATCTTCAAAAATTTTGGAAAAAAAGTGAAGGAAGAGCAGTCAGTTCTAGAGGGGCATCGGGAAGAATAGGAACTTTCTGGAATGCTGAGGAATTCAACCTAAGAGATCAAGTGTAGACGCAATTCTAGCTAATGGTAACTCTCCTCAAGAAAGACTCAAGTACATAATACTCCATAATAAATGTGTATATGCCCAATAACTATATAGAAAAAAATGAATGTTGGCAATTCCTTCTGGACCTGGCCACTGACAATCCCCCAAAAAACCTTATTATTGTTGGAGACTTCAATACAACCAAAGGGAAAAAATAAAAACAAGGCGGATCAATCATGAGAGATCAATTCCGGGAAAGGCTGGATGATCTTATCTCAGATCTGGATCTCTTTGACGTCCCTTCGGACAAGGGAATGTTCACTTGGAATAATAGAAGAGCTGGCCCAGGGCACATAGCGGCAAGGTTGGATCGCTTCCTGATCAGCAGCTCTCTTTTGGCACTTCTAGATAAATCGTGCTCCTCGAACCTCCCCTAGGTAGGATCAGACCACCGACCTATCAGACTGGTCTTTGAAGCCCAAAAAAATCAGGGCACCATCCCCTTCAAATTTAACCCCCTTCGGTTGGATCGCCCAGAGCTCATCCATTCCATTGCTCAAACATGGAATCAGTGGATCTCTGGTTCACCCAATTACATATGGGAACATAAGCTAAAATTGGTAAAATATTTCCTAAAGATCTAGGCAAAAAACTCATTGCAAAGAAACGCTAGGGACAAAAAGCTACAACTCGAAAATATGTAGGAGGAACTGGAAACAACTGAGATCCAGCAAAATCACTTCATAAGAGAACCAAAAATACACAAGGAATATATGCAAGCACTAGTAGAAGAGGAAATCATCTAGCGCTTAAAGTCCAGAATCCTATGGTTGAAAGCAGGGGACTAGAACACCTCCTTCTTTCACATACAGGAAAAAGTCAAAAATTGAGCAAACCAAATCTCAGAAATCAAAACCCCAGAAGAGGAAACCCTTAAAGACTTCAACCAAATCAAACAACAAGCTTCAATGCACTTCCAATATCTGTATACCATGTCTGGTAGAGCTGAAGATCAAATAGTAGATGATTTTCTCATACACATCCCCAGTAAGATTATAGAGGAAGATAATATGCATCTGGACAGACCAATTGAAGAAGCGGAAATTCTAAAATCTCTGAATAGATTTCATGAAGACAAAGCCCCGGGTCCAGACGACTTCACTCTCCATTTCTACAAAAAATGTTGGCACATAATTAAAAAATACTTCATAAGGATGATAAGATTTGTGCACAAGGCAAAAACGTTGGGAGGGGACACCAACTCCTCCTTCTTAGCTCTCATTCCAAAATAATTTGGATCCTCTTCTCTGGACCATTTCAGACCCATATCTATCTGCAATATTTCCTATAAAATCTTCTGTAAAATAATCGCCAACAAGTTAAATCCTCTACTTAGATACCTAATCCTTCCAATTCAAGGAGGATTTGTGACAGGCCTTCAGATTTGGGACAACTTCATCCTAGTTCAAGAGGCAATTCACGCCAACATCTCTCGAGGAGAATCAAGTATGGAAATAAAACTTGATATGGCAAACGATTTTGATAGGGTAGAGCATAAATTCCTCTTTAAAGTCATGGAGAAATTTGGCTTCAGTCAAAACTTCATTGCCTAGATGAATTCTTGTATTTCCTCCCCTTGGATAGCACCCCTCCTAAATGAAAGACTTGGCCCCTTCTTCAAAGCATCCAGAGGTTTAAGACAGGGTTTCCCTCTCTCCCCCCTCCTTTTTGTGATTATGGTTGAATCCCTAAATCTCAATCTTGAATGGGAAAGCATAAATGATACTATCCTAGGTATCAAAATTGCCCAAGGGGTCAAAAGACTGAATCACTCCCAAATTGCAGATGACACAATCCTCTTGAGCGGGGCTTCAAAAATTCTGGCCAGAAGAATTTTGCAAGTTTTGGACACCTTCCTTCTAGTTTTGGGAGGGCTCCTGAACAAAGAAAAATTTCAAATTTACGTTTGGAATGTAGTTGCAGACATCAGAGCGGGAATTTCTCAAATAATGGGATTCTCCATCACCCAAGATTGGAAATCCTTCAAATATTTAGGTCTCCCTCTGTGCATTAAAGCGCTCCTTCGTGAGTTCTGGCATATGTCTCTCCAAAAGGTTAAAGAAAATATAGAATCTTGGGGGTCAAGATGGCTCAATCTAGCAGGAAGGGTGGTCCTGATCAAATCAGTCCTCTCGACCCTCCCCATTTTTCAATTTTCTAACCTTCTATCTCCAAAGGGAACTCTAAAAGACTTTGTGCAGCTTATCCGCAAATTTTTGTGGCAAGGAGGAAACTCCAATCAAAAAAAATTCCACCTGGTGAACTGGGATATGGTCACCTTGCCCAAAAAAGTGGGGGACTTTGAATCAGAGACCCCGAAGTCACCAATATAGCAATGGGCGCTAAACTTCTCTAGAGGATAGTCACCGGAGAAAAGGATTGGTGGAAAATGGCTCTCATCAAAAAGTATAGGATGGGTAAAAGAAAAAGAAGCATGGATAAATCTCAAACCCCCCAAATAGAATCCCAAATCTGGAAATTAATAAGGGTCGCTACTCCATTTTTTAAAGAACATGTTTCCTGCATCCCGGGAAATGGAAAAATGATCAGAATCTAGTAAGATCCAATTCTAGGGGTGGACCTCAATTCATGTGAAGCAGAAATTTGTGATCTAAAAATATGGATGCTTAATGAACACAAATGCACCCTCTATGATATTTCAGTCTGGAACGAGAATGGCAGCTGGAAGGATTGGGACCTGGAGAGAGTTCTTGAATACTTGACCAACCAGGTGCACCGTCTGACCTCACTCCTGAAAGGGGAATCCCCCATCCTTAAAACCACTCCAGACAGACGGGGATGGGGTATAAATGGATACTCGGTAAAAGAAGGATATAACATGATCCTCTCCACTACGAGAGAACATCAAAACTCAGAAAAATGGAAAAATGTATGGAGCCATGACTCCCTCCCCAAAGTAAACTTCTTCATTTGGTCCCTAGCTCATGGGAAAATTCTCTCAGGAGAGAATCTTATGAAAAGAGGCTTTCACGACCCTTTCAACTGCCCTCCTTGTCAAAGAAATCAAGATATTATCCACCATCTCTTCTGGAACTGCCCCTTCTCGAAAATTGTTTGGAAATTGGCCTACGGAGATCTATCCAGAAAAATAAGATGGCCCTTAACTCCCAATGCCAGGATGTGGAATTGGTACAAGTACTATCAGGGATCCTTCAAGGAAAAACTAGTCATGAAACGTATTTGGAGGGCGGTCCCCAAGTTTTTCTGCTGACAGATATGGCTGGCTAAAAACAAAAAAATATTCCAAGGGATCGTTTCTCTCCCCCAAACTATAGCTGCTAAGACCAAGTTGCTTCTCTCAGAAGTTATGAACTCAAAACCTCTAAATGTAGAAGATCCAACCAATTGGAATGACTGAGAAAAATATTGGATGGCAAGTTTTAATCTTAAGTCATTTAAGCACTCACCTATAGCACATAGATCATACTGCCAGCTTCATAATATCCACAACATAGAACTTTGGATCCAAAAGCAGTAAATTCATACTCTATGCTTTGATGGAGCCTCAAAGGGAAACCCAGGTCAGGTACACGCGGGGGGGTTCTCTTCGAACCTGGAGGAAAAATATCCCTAAATTATCATTGGAATCTTGGGACTGATACTAAAAATAAAGCCGAGGCCTGCGCTCTTCTAAAAGGCATACAACTCGCCCAGACTCAGCAAATTTAAGAGTTAGATGTTCTTGGAGACTCCAAAAATATAATAAGAATGATGGTCCACGGATCGAACCCTTTATATTTAAGCCTAAATCAAGTAACGAATAGAATAAGGGTGGATTCTTGAGACATTAATATAACCTTCTATCACATAATGAGAAAAAACAATAAAGAAGCAGACAAAATGGCGAATGCAGCCATTGGGAAAACGCCTGGTTCCTTAAGCGTGGATGGAGTGGTAACTTCAACCCCCCTGTTTTAATGCATATGACGAAGTATCATTACAAAAAGGTGGGGGTCGAAGTAAGGAGGCGCTTCATTGAGGCCTTAAGCAGAAACAAAGTGCACATGAATAGGAGAGGGGCCTATGCTCCTCAAGTAGCCAATCCAAGAAGAACAAGGGGGGGAGAATACCCTGGGGATGTGAGAACCTGTCCACCCAAGAAAAGGATATGTGTCATCCACAAAACAAGTGTGGAGCACGTTTGCGACCATGTGGATCAGGGTAGCTCTGCACTGAACAGGTGGCATGGAGCACGTTTGCGACACATCGCCCAAGGAGAAGCGGTGGTTAACGATATAAGCAGGGCCATCATGCTACAAAGTGTTTATAAGGATAGTCCTGCAGAGATCATGGGAGGTATTCCATCAAGCACCAGACGAGGATGAAAGCGTTACGATAAATCCCTCCCACACAACACACTCGCCTTCTCGATGTCAATTGCACCTTCAGGCTCGAGTTCATGGAATCTGATGGAACGGTTCGCAAGGAAATACCATCACGCAAGCAGGTTAGCACGCTCTCTCCATTAATGGACTCATGGGAAATCATGGCTTCATCCTTGAGTTCGAGTTCGTTCAGAAATCTGGCTATATGGGTAAATCCATCTGCTCCTTCTTTTCCGTTGTCTACCCAGGTCCTTTTTATCCACTCCAACTTGATCCATTTCCTATTTTTCTTGATCTCTCTCTGCCCCTTTTGTCATCCTAGTCCCCAGCTGCCTCAGTATTTATGTTATGAGCCCTCCCTCTCAGCTTCTAGGGCCCTGTGTTTCCCCTCTCTCTTTTCCTCACCTAGACTGTCGCCCTTGATCTCTCTCGATTCCTCGTTGATTCTTTGTACCTCCTTTCTCAACCCACAGATACCGACCCGTTTACCTCATAATTCTCGAGGAACTTCACAGTTTGAAGTGTTCCCAGATTGCACATCCCACCTCTCGCTTGGACTCATCCATGTCCTCGCTTGTTCCCCTGTTGAACACTGGCGAACTCCTGCCTAGTCCGTGGGCTCCGACCTGTTTCCTGTAGAAAATTCATGAAATTTTCAAGACCGAAGTGTCTTCAGCCTATGAAGAAATGTAGAAAGGTAAAGGAGCTCCAGTGGATTCAGGGAACTGGGTCGAGGATTCATTGGAAGAGGAGTGTGGCGGGTGCAGTAGAATCAAATTGCAACTTGGAGCAATTGGATCCAACAGGACCTTTGAACTCAAAACATTGTCCCAGCATAGACACATGATTGAAAATCTCTAGGATGAGAGCTAATCTCAGCAAAGCCAGATAGAGGATCACTGTATGAAAATGGAGGCAATGCAAAGAAGATTAGAGCAGTTGGAAGGTACACAGTAACCTCCAAGCAACTCAGGAGAGCAGCAAGAAAATTCCAAGAATGAGCAGTCAAATTCAGTCAACCAGATCCCAGACTTGAACGAGCCGCACCAAGAAAATATGTTGGATTTACAACACGTCAAACTAGAAAAGGGTAGCTAAGCTATGGAATTTCAATGTTTTGTCTTACAATCTGTATCAATAGAATCTACTACCGGAGCTATCTGGGGAAATCTACTTTCAAAAATTTTGTTAGGCAAGGGGGTTGTATAAAAAATCTTTGTTCCAAAAATGCACCCTGTTTTTGTAAAAGACTCTCTCTAAGTGGCACCCCTTGAAGGTCTATATTAACCATTTTTTTGTAAAATATGTGGATTCTTCCAAACATCTAATATATATTTTACCTGTTTCTGTTTAAAAAAAAAAATTATGTGCTCCCTCTTTATTGACATCCAAGGAGGAATGTTATTGTTGATAACAAAAATAGGCCACACTGAGTAAATAGACCTAATATATTTGAATGGATTAACACCATCAGCTGATAATGAAAGATTAACATTACGAGGTTCATCTTTGAAATCTTCCCATTTTTCCTCAATTTCCCTAAATGCATAACCATTGGCAGGCATTTGAAGAACACCATCTCCAGTTTTGTTACGTGAATGGTAATTTATAAATTGTGTTATGATTTCACACCTGAACAATCGTTGCAAACATGGAATTATGGGAATATGATGAAGAACCTTTCGAGGCACCCTTTTTGTTACTTGATTGGTTCGATATCTACTGATAAGACATTGCAAGCATTATGTTTTCGAAGCATGTTGTCCATAATATATAATATGATCATTAGGACATGCATCTATAGTTTGATCATCCATTCCAATGTCTTTCATAATGGCATGCAAATCTTGATATGTGCGAGGTAAAATATTTGACGATGGTAACAAAAATTCACCTAACAATATACAACATGACAAATAACTAGTTAATGTAAATAATATTAATCGTAAAAATTGCATTCTTATTTTACACATTAATTAACACTAAAGCAAATAGAAAAAAATCAACATTTCTATATATGAGATGAAACATATTACATACCTTAGGATCTGTGTCATACAAGTGTTCAACAAATTATTCATAAGCTTTAAGTTCATTAGAAGCAATGTAGCGAAGAGAAGATTTTCTCTTGAGCCTTCATAAAGTTGTTTATTTTCCTTTTCTAATAGAGGTTCATCATAAATACCATCACTATCTCCATCCTCATCTGGTTGAGCAAACAAATATTGGATCATTTGATTTTTCCCATCATCTTCCTCCATGGGATCATTAACTTGATTTGTCCCATTATCTTCTTCCATGATATCCTCATTTGCTTGATCATGTTCCTCATCTTGTACAACATCATTTCTACTGGTACCACTTGGTGCAATATTCTGCAGAAAGTTAGAGTGAAACTCTAACTTTATAATTACAAACAAACATGCAAAATTAGTGTGTACTATAACAAATATTCAAACAATATATATATATATATATATATATATATAATCGACAATATAAAAACAAATAATGACTATATAGCTAATTACCACAGGATGATATTCATTTGATCCCCCATCAATGTGTCCATATTTCCTACAATGTTTTGTAGTTGTTGCTATTAAAAAAATTTCAAGACGTGTAAGGCAACAGTTTTTGCAAGGGAAATAACATCTACCATCACCCTTTTCACCCGCTTTACATTTTTTCCCACCTCTAATATTATGCGACATTCTTCCACACAAAAATACCCTTTCTGAAGTTTTGAACCATCATTGTTATAACAATTAGATTGTCGCAACATCTCTAATTTGCAAAATATTTATAGATATGTTTTTCTTCGCAAGAGAGAAGAAAGTTGACCAAGTCAATGTTGACTTTGTCAAACAGTGTAACGGTCAATGTTGACATTGTCAAATAGTGTAACGGTCATCATTGAATAGTCGCTCTTGCAACGATAGCCAAAGTTCATCGCAAGAGAGACGAGAGTCCATTATCTTCACGGTCGTCACTCTTGCGACATAGATTTGGTTTCGTCACTCTTGTGATTATAGCCAAAGGTTTCATTGGAAGCGTGACGAACGTGAGATGGATTTATAAAAACATTTAAAAATTCCATTATTTATCTTCAATTGTGCAATGAAAGGTTACTTTCGTCACAAATTTTTCAATATGTAGTAGTGGTTACACCTTTAAAAATTACCAAAACCTAAAAGAAATTTAAATAAGTAATCTAGTCGCTCCTCCCATTCCCTCCATTCCACGTGCTCTAGTTTTTTTTTTCCTTCAAGAATCGAGTAGCAACTCTACCTCCTTCATCTTGCTTCACACTAGTTGTAGGGTCATTTTTGTGGTGGTGCAGTGCTTCACTCTAATTATTGTGCCACATTGATTCCATTATGGAGTTACTATACACCCTACATTTTTTCAAGTGTGGGGTTTCATTTATTCTTTTCCATCAGTTCTCTTGTTTTCATGGAGAAATTTTTCCTTAGGTTCCTTAATGTCAAGACCTCTCACCTTGAAACCAATCAAGTCTTCCTTGGGGATGGATGTAATGTTACAACCTTAACCAAATTGAACATGTTGACCATAGCTCAAAATGCTTATCTGAGTAATCATGCAATGGGATTCTTATTCAACCTTCTAACTAAGTTTTCCTCAAACACTGTCACCTCAACCTTTAAGCATAGGACCCACTCATTTTCCCATGCACCACATGTATCCTAGAGGTTGTCCATTGCCTCCTTTAAACTTGACACATACAACTATTATGATCCAAGTGTATCTTACAATCATTTCCCCTGCCTTGAGAAAATCATACATGAAACATCTAACATATCTTGTCCAAGTGCACATGCAACACGACCCCTCATCCAAACATGTGACCAACTCATGTCCCACAATGAGACTTTTTTTAGGACCTACAACATTAAATTATGAACCTTAGTACCCTCTTGGGAGACTCTCATAACCCCCTACAAATAATGAATTGGTCTCTTACCTCTCGGGTAAGTAAAAAGAACATGTTCCTATACCCTATGCACCTCATTCTTTAAGAGGAGTATCACATGCTTCTTTTCCTTCTCCAAGTCTTAGATTTACCTCAAAAGTTGTCTCTTCAACAAGTTGTCATGGAAATTTTTACATTGATGATCAAACCACCTCTCCCAAGTGGGTGACGTGGTGTTTGTACCATAAGCTTGACACATAGTTGTTGAGTGTCATTCTCATTGGGAAAAATATTCCAATCAATCATTTTGATGTGACCCTTCTTCCACTAGACAAGAATACTTGCATCCAACTTTTGACATTGAGCTCAAGGTGTGGTTCTATTATCACAAGGTGGATACCTTCTATGTAGAGGCTTGTCGTATCATAAATATAAAGGATGCTAAGTTTTCTATGAAGGATGAATAACCCTATCCTCCAAGACAAGTTGATCCTCCTTAGCGTAAAATTCCCACTTACCTTGACTCTAATAAACAATTTGATTCCCCTCAATGTGACACTTCTCCTCTTGTAGAAAATATCTTTAGATTCTTTCCCTCGAAGATGGTCTGGGACGATTTTCCTATACATTATCCACCTTCCCCTTGTTTGTTCCTCATTTTTATATCTCAAACACTCTTTAAAGGAAAATCCCAACCTTTCTCGAGGAAAAGCCTGAGGATGCATACATGCAAGCCACCCATTGTCACCTCAGTGGCCTTGCCTCTACACTTCTAGGATAGGGTTACTAACCTAAGGGGGGAATCCCTCATGGTCAATATAATTCCTATCATTGCAATTAAGTTGGGTAAGGACAAGGACTATGTTGACTTGGATTGAATTCTCAAAAGATGGCTCAAGACAAACAAGAGAAGACAATGCTCAATAAATGCTTGGAAGGCAAAACTTGTAACAATGTGTCATGGCCATGCATCATCATTAACGTACCATTAATCATCAATATATCAGGTGCAAAACATGTATGTCTTCGTCTAATAACAAATTCTTGTAGGAAAATTTTGGTATTGGCCATAAATTAAAGATTAACAAGCATTGTCACTGATATAATGTTCAACGCTTATGTCATAAACCACACAAATGTCAGGGTTGTTGATTACCCAGAAGGTAAGTTTTGATGAGCTTGATAAGATAAGTGTGTGAAGGTTAAAAGTTTGTTTGCAAGAAACATGTAAATGTGTTATTCAAGGTATAATAGCTATTGCACCATTAGTTCATTTCACGTTTTGTGAGAGAATTCCAATTTGTATACCATCGATCATAAAGAATTAATGATCAACAAATGACAAATGATTAGGAACGTTCAATGAACAGTTAGACAAGTAATAATGTGTACCACTCACACGATCATTTCCATGCAATTAATCATCACCGTTCATTGTTCATGCTTTGTTATGCATACAAATTGTTCTCCAAACATCGAAAGAAAATGGGATAATGTTTTTGTTAGAAGGTAGTTTGAGATAGATTTTAAATAAGAAAAACACAAACTCTACCACTATAAATTTTGCATAAATCGACAGATTTGACAAAGGCTGAATAAGGGTGATGTCGGGAGGTTTTGAGAAGAGCGTTGGACAGTCTCAAGGATTGGATTGAAGGATGAATATGATAGAACCTTTGCAACCATGCACTTTTCCATTCATGCACAAGAATAACCTACCACTCCCCTTTAGAATAATAGACAAATTTCAGCTCAAACGAATGGAAACCCTGCAAGAATGGTATGGATCAGGGTAAACCGATGAAGAATAAGGGGTGTTGAAATGTGCCAACTAATTTCCCATGATTTTTGGGATATGGGATGATTTCTTGACTCCTAGTGTTATGTCATTAATTGAACAGCTAAAAATAGAATATGGATACATGCACACTAAAGTGATCAATTTGTCTAATTGTTTGATAGATGTTATATATATATGCATGCTCGTAGAGTCAAATGCGTAGTGTGGGATGAGTGTGAGGTTCGCAAGCCTATGTTTGGTTGTTGTAATTCTCCCTTGATCAATAGGAATATTTATTATCATTGCCCCGTGGATGTTTCCCTTTAAAGGGTTTTACCACGTAAATCATTGTGTTCATTGTGTGTGTGATTGTTGTTGTTTTTTATTTTCCATTAAATATTGTTGAGTTTATGCTTCCGCTACCCAACAAGTGGTATCAGAGCAGGTGAGCCAATTCAAGCAGATCCGCGTGAGTGAGAGAGCCATTAGGTGATGTCTGGCATGTTGAAGATAAAAAGAGAAGATAATTATGTTTTGTGAAGGAGAGTTGCTGAGATTCATGGTGTGCATGTTTTACTATTGTTGGAAGACGGATTCATTGCAAAAGGGCGATACTCTTTGGTCTATCGCTGCCTCGGTCCTATTGGAGGCGCGATACCTCATAGATCATCGCATGCATGCAAGGGGAGCGATAATTTTATGAAATTCTTCTAAAGTTTGGAGCACGAGGTATGAAAGTATTTGAAAGGTTAACGCGAGGTATGATAACCTTGGAAAGTCGCATGCATAGGGTACCAAGGTTATAAAGGAACAAATTTTTTCCTTTAAAACTTTTCAAGGATCGCTTTTATAAATGGGTGGATGTCATATAACATTATTTATTTAAGAGGTGGATGTCTAAAGGTATATATATTAAATATTTGTGTTTTATCTTAAACATTTTAATTAATATTTTGGGGTTCAACCTTGAAATATAATATTGTTCTTCCATATTAAAAGCTTGGTTTTATAAGTTGTAGTTTTGGGAGGTTTATGCTAATGGAAAAAGTGCAGAGTTATAAGTTCGAGGTAGAAATTCAACTGAAAGAATAACTTTGAGATATGGAATCTCAAGATGTGAGATATGCTTGTGCAACAAGGAATGCAAAAGGTGTTGGTGAGAAAGACAAAGAAATCGGTAAGCATGACAAACGAAAACTGGGAAGATATGGATGCAAGATCCCTCAGGACCATTTCTTTGTGTTTGGTAGATGAAGTTTTGTTTAACATCATTGGAGAGGAGGCAACAATAAGAGTGGTGATGGTTGAGTCACCGTGAAAGAAAAAAAAATGCATCTACCTTGGAGTTGTAAAAATTATTGATTGCATGTAAATGGGCATATGTTTGTAAGACCTGGATAGGCGTGCATACCCATGGTTTATTGGGTCACCTATGAAAAGTCTGATATATATTTAAGTAGATTGAAGATGTGGGGGGCATGTATGTTGGGTTAACCTTGACTTGGTAAAAGAGTTAACAAGTTAAATTTGTTTTCTTGGTCAAAGCACGTGGTTTTTTGGGTCCATGTTTTTTGGGTAGCCTGTGGTATTGTGTCCATGGATTGCATGTAATTAAGCCTATAAAAGGCTTCATGAACTCCATTATAAATGGGCCTGGAGGTAAGCAGTGAAGTCTTACTTGGTCGGCTTGACTGGATTGGGTCAAGGGAATGTTCATGTTAAGGTGGAGCACTGAGACCCCATTGTAAAGTCCCTAGAGGTGAGCAGAAAAGGTTCACTTGGGTCAACTTGGACAGATTTGGTCAAGGTTTTTTGAATGCAATATTTGAGGTGGATAAATGTGTCCAGGTTAGAAAGGTGGGTCAGTAGAAGGGTTGATGTGCTTAGATATTTGTAGTGAAATGAACATTGGAAATTCAATCAAGTGTTTGAGAATATATGATAAAGGTAGGTTCATATCCATGCAACTTGGAAATCGTTGCAAGGAAGCCTGGATCGAAAGAGCATGTTCAGTGATGCCAAGTTGCAGCAATATTTTTGGGCGGAAGCATTTGTGCTATCTGGTAACTCGGTCACCATTGGTTGCAAAAGACTAGAAGATTTCTAAAGAGGTATGAACATGTCATCTGGTGATTACTCAAATGTGAAATTATTTGGTTGTGATGCTTATGATTTTATCATCATTCTAAGTAGGACCCAGATCAAACAGGTAGATAGTTGGTATGATGATGATGTTAAGGGATGTAGATTGTGGGACCCTACTTCCCACGGAATCATCATGGACAAAGATGCAACATTTGATGAATCTCCTTTTATAAAATAAAACATAGTAAAAGATGAAAGGTTCAAAGAATTCCTGGTAGCATAAGGATATTTGGAAGGTATTGATTTCCATGAAATTTTCTCACCAGTTGTTAAAATGTTGTTTCTATTCATGTTGTGTTAGCACTAGTCATGTTACTTGATCTTGAGTTAGTACAACTAGATGTTAAAATTGTTTTACATGCAGTTTTTGAATAAGGAGATGTATATGGAACAACCAGAAAGGCTAGTTCAGAATCATAATAGAAGATTTGTTTGCAAACTCAGGAATCATTGTATGGCCTGAGGTAACCAAGCAATGGTACAAGATGTTTGATTCCTTCATGGTGATCCAAATTTTACAAGAAGTGAGTATAACCATTGTGTTTATGGTATATTTATTATCTTGTTGTTAAATTTTATGTGTGTTGCAAGCAAAAGCATGTTTGAGATCAACAAGTTGGCTCAGTTGGTCAGGACATTTGATATGAAGGATCTAGGAGAGGTGAAACAAATCTTGGGCATGGAAATACACAGAGACAGTAAAGATGGTAAGCTTTGGTTATCACAACAAAAGTATGTGGTGAAGATACTCAGGAAATTCGGTATGAATAATGTGAAATCGATAAAATACCTTTGGCTTTCCGTTGTAAGTTTTCTTCAAATTTATGTCCTAACTAATGGAGAAGAAAAGGGTTATATGTCCTGAGTATCGTATGTTAGTAGGAATTTTGTTGTATGCAATGAAATGGTCAGTATTTCACATGCAGTTGGTGTTGTCAATAGACACATGGAAAAACTAGGTGAAGAGCATGGAAATGGGTGTTGATGATTGTGATGGGAATGTTCAAGTATTTCACATGCAGTTGGTGTTGTCAGTGGACACATGGAAAAACCAGGTGAAGAGAATGGAAATGGGTGCTTCAATATCTTAGAAGCACAAGTATCAACTACAATGGTTGCATTGATTTAGTCTGTGGTTATGATTCAGGAGATTTGGACAAGAGGAGACCTACCTCAGGTTATGTCTTGCAAGAATGCAAGGATCTATTGGGTAAGTTTGTACAAGTATAGGATGAGATGTTATGTGGTGGTCAAAGTGTTGTGCATTTGACTAACAGTCCAGCATATCAAAATGGAAAAATGCATTGTTTTATAAGACAAGTTACTGATGGAGGCAGAATGGTCCATATTAGAGAAAATCATGCAGATATGTTCATGTAACAATATTGTTAGAGAAGTTGTGGAGCTATGATGGTGTTTGGATTCTCTTGGCTTGTAGGAAAGGTGATGAATAAATTTGGGCATGATAAATCAGGTAAATTATTATCCAGGTGGAGATTACTGAAATGTGCCAACTAATATCCCATGATTTGTGGGATATGGGCAGATTGCTTAACTCCTAGTATTTTGTCATTAAATGAACAGTTAAAAATAGAATATGGATACATGCACACTAAAGTGATTAGTTTGTCTAATTCTTTGATAGATTTTATATATATATGCATGCTCGTAGAGGAAAATGCGCAGTGTGGGATGAGTGTGAGGTTTGCAAGCATGTGTTTGGTTATTGTAATTCTCCCTTCATCAATAAGAATATTGATTATCATTGCCCTGTGGATGTTTCCATTTTAAGGGTTTTACCATGTAAATCATTGTGTTCATTGTGTGTGTGATTGTTGTTGTGTTTTATTTGCCATTAAATCTTGTTCAGTTTATGCTTCCGCTACCCAACAAGGGGAACTATTTTGATCACAATCAGATCATTGTTTCAAATTTATGGGAGGATTGAGGGATGAGGAAATTTGGAAAGTAAATAGCCTGCAACGATCCACAGATTGGTAGGTATGTCTCATATTCAACACATGAAAACATTGCAGATTCAACCCATATTACATATCGACTTGGGGAAGCCCTTATATAAGTAGATCAAGCCTACAAACAGCCATAGAGATCACCCAAGGGTTTGAGGAAAAATGGACAAGGTGGCACTTAAACCCTCATATGTTGACTAGAAAAATGGAACTAAAAGAAAAATCGGCCTGCAAAATTCTCTCTGAAAGATATGCGATTAAGTTCAAAAAAAAATTAAAAAAAATGATGGTTAAGAAAAATTTAAATCTTTTGATTGGAGAAATTCATGAAAGTGTCTTCCTATCATTAGGTGATAGAGTCGATTTGGTGCCCTGGTGAAGATCCCTTTGTTTTCTGAAGTTGTTCAATTTCCTCACACCAACTAGTGAGCATGGTGAATATCCAAGCTATGGCAAGGGTTTTGAAGAATTCCCAAGGAGAATTTGATCATAAACTAAATCAAGATTAAGAGTTTTTCTAAAGATATTAACTAAATTTTATGTGAAAAGACGAAGATCCACACATTAATATTTAAGAACATTAATTTTTTTTTCAAAATCCTATCCCTTTAAATTCTTTTTAAACTTAGGATAACATTGTACTTATTCACAACATTCATCTCCTAACAATTAGTGATATTATGCATCCTTTCAAAAGATCATATTTTTCACACTTTCCCAAAAAGGTCTCTTTATTTCCTTGACCAACATTCCCATTAGACAAATAAATGTGTTTCAACCTCTTTGCACACTCACTAAAAAGTTTCATCTTTTGAATTACTGCATCATTGTGCATCCTTTCAAGAAAAGCAGCTTTTCCGCATATGGAATAAATCTTTCAAGTTTTTTTTTCTTTGATCCTTTTTTTTCTTCATCACAAAGTTTCAAAATATATCTTTCCAAATATTGTGATGTTCACCTTCATTATCAAAATATCTCATCTTTCAAATCTTTGCATCATATCGCAGTTTTAGGAATGTTGTATCTTTTCAAAAGTTGTGATCACGGTGCAAACCTTTAAAAGTTCCATTTTTCTAACTATTGCATCGTTATGCATCCTTTCAAAGATCAATTTTACCCAAAGACTGGTTTACTTGCAATATGTAAAGTTTACTTTTTCCCCAATGGGAGCCATCTGAAAGTTGAATAAGTTGCATCTTTTAAAGTGTCATGATTAATGAAAATGAGTTCAATGATACATCACATAAATGGAAAATTTTCAATCGAAGGTTGCATAACCATCGCAATCGTATCAAAAACATAATAACTTTCCAAATATTGTAATGGAATCCAAAGTTTTAATAAGTTGTCATAGCCTTATGAAATATCATTCTCTAATGATTTGCAATGTTGTCACAAAGTTCCTTAGCATCGATTTTCCAAAAAGTGCGATAAGGATGTGTCTTACCGCAAGTTCTCAAAGGATTTGTTTTTGTGTGGAATGTGATACATTGTAAGTTATAAAATTATCTCTTTTGGGTAAAATGAAATACACCCGCCAAATGTTTCCAATAAACTACCGCATGATCTTAAAAGTTTGCTTCACAAAATTATTTGTTGATCGTGAAGAAAACAAAGTCTTTATCAAACGTCAAAAGGTAAAGTTGTATGTGTGTGTCTCCCAACCTTGCAAACAATGAGGAAATTTTGTAGCAGTCTCAACCTCCTCGTTGAAATTTCATTTCCACTTGGCATCCACTCAATGGTAGGTTATTTCTCCACTATATTGTTATTGTTTTGGTGATTGTATAGTGAATCTCTTGTTGAAAAGGGAAAAGCTAGGGTTTAACATTTTTTTCATTTGTATAAAATCATATTTCCCATTTGCTAATATATCCCATTGTTATAAGCAAAAATAGTCCTACGAATCCCACCCATTCGGCGATGAAGTCGGTTACAGCCTCTTTGATAACTTGGCACGAGGCAAAGACTACAAGCACCTTTATTCCACCACCAGCCACGCACTCAAGGTGGAGCATCGGTCCTCTCTGCACAGTGGTTTTCCCGGCCCAATCTCCTCCAAGCCACCTCTATCGTCCCAACACTAGCAAGCACGAAGTGAAAGGGGTGGGGGATTCTCCAACCACCACCGCCCCTCTGTCGGTCACTGTCGGGGTGCGACTACATGTAAATAAATAAAAAAATGTTTGGACCATAGTCCACATGAGTTTTATAAACTATGGTTTTTAATTTTAATATATAGTATGCTTTGAATGTTGAGCCAGAGGTGGTTTTAATTTCATTTTAAATTTATTATATAGTTTATTAAATTATATTATATGTATATTTTGTTTTTTTATATTTTTTGTTTTTAATTACATCGAAGGTGTTCTTTTAGGGGGAGTTCTCTCTCAAATTTTCATCGTCTGTCCATACATGACATGTCATCGCCAAAGTCAGCGCCATCATTCGCCGCCAATGTCACCTCCATCATCAAACCCTCCATCATAAATCACATCGTTGATAATATCTTGCATTGTTGATAATATCTCCAAGTAACAGACCACCGAGAGCTCTGTGAATTAAGCCTGCTCCCAAATCCATCCAGAGTTTATTATTCTTCCTAGGAGGTTGTTGCGTTGCAGGAACAATGGACGGATAACCCTGGTAGGGTAGGTAGCCCTGGTTTGGAGGGTAACCCTGGTAGGGATGTGGAGACTAACCCTAGTAGTAGGGTGGGTTCGGAAGATAACCCGCCTGGGGTGGATATAGCGGTGGAGGGTACTAGTTATTTAGTGGCATATGCGAGGAGAAGTTGATTGGTGGGTAGGTTGGGTAAGTAGTCATAGGCTCCACCTTTGTTGCCCCATATGACCTGCTAGATACAGGTTCATGGGCTCCACCTTGGTCACACCGTATGACCCTGTGGTTGTTGTTGTTGCTTGACCTCGGCCTTCTCGGCCAATTTCACAGAGAGGTTGAGAAGCCCCTTGGCTTTTTTGGACAGTTTTCAGACCTAGTAGCTGACGAACTGTGTGGTGATGGTGGTGGGCTTGAGGAAATCATTCAAGGGGATGCTAATGCAGCCGATACATTTATTGGATGACAATTTTTCCATTAGTTGTATCCAACGTGTACACTATCGATGAATGAGATTGCACACTACCTCTACGGGTCGGTTCTCTTCGTTGTCATGTTACCCTCTTTTGAGATATATATATTATTTTCAGTTTATTTACCATCACTTTGATCATCGGGTTTTGGACTGCAAATATTTTGGAGATGAGCAACTATTGTTGCCAATTGATGAGGATCTGGAGGAAGGGATTGCAGGAAATGGTGATCTTTAGAGGCAGATGGAGGAAGGGACAAGTCCGTCGGTCAACATATGGAAGGGAACGATGGTGGGAGTAATAGCACAAAGTGGGAGTGGAAAGTTAACATTCTTGAGGGTGGCGAGCATGCTTGCAAGTGATAAATGTGCTTGATCTGGGTGCACAAAGACGGGTGGGATCCGCTAGGTCATGCATTCACGGCCAACTTGATGTCAAACAAACAAAAATTAAGTGAAACATTATTGTTCTCCCATTGAAAAAACTCAGGGAACCACCCGTCAACTCTGCATTCCTAGAAAACCATGAGAATCATAAAGCATAATCATAACAGTTGAACTTTCATGCAACTAATTATAATCACAATAGTTAAAATAACCTGGAAGTTTACTCTATCATGCACTAAGAGGTCCAACTTACATTAAGGTATGCATTTACTTGATAAGATTTTATTTGAATAACACTACAAGGTTATCGAACGTTTGGCTATGTTT
This sequence comes from Picea engelmannii, assembly GCA_009831015.1. Taxonomy (NCBI): domain Eukaryota; kingdom Viridiplantae; phylum Streptophyta; class Pinopsida; order Pinales; family Pinaceae; genus Picea; species Picea engelmannii. The sequence goes on from ML797575.1 coordinate 39,426, forward strand.
TCCAACAGAAATTCGACGTAGTCACTACCAGGATCTCGAAACAGAGAAGCACATCCCCAAATTGGAGCCAAAAATGAGTGCCTCACCTAAAATCTTAGGTTCTTGAATGCAACCTTCTATAGTTTGTCCTGTTTTATTTTGGCATGAATGTGTCTAGAAAAACTGAATATTTTCATATTAGCAATTATTTTCGAAAAGATTACGATGAAATGTGTCGTGAACTAAAAGTTAACTTGCACTTGTGAGAGGGAAAACACTAGAGACAATGATTATTTAATGTTGCCAAGTTTAAGCTGGAACAGAGAATGGCTAAGAGCAAAAAATGAACGGCTTACCTTAAAATTTCTACCATGATTATATGTAGAAGAAATGCATAGTTTTCAACAATACATCTCACTATTTAATTTCCTTGGGAAATGTTATGAAATATTGTTAAAAGTGTTGTACAATGTTATATGACATTTTGTTATGGTTTTTGAAAAGAAACTGCATAAATATGTGTTTTCACTATTTTGAGTAAGTCCATTGGGATAATGAATATCAAGTTGAAAATCAACGGAAATTAATGGGAAATTTACCTCATAATGTGGGGGCAAGAAATTCAAAGTGTGGAGGCAAGAAATTGAAAGATTTTGGTAAATGTTTTTATTCATATAAATGTTGTATGGCTTTGTGTTGTGGATTTAAAAAGAAATTGTATAAATACAATTTTTGTTTGTCAACTATCTATAATAAGTCTAAAGAGTCAAGTGGTTTTATCTCAATTGGTTGGGGTGGGGAGTTTTCTCCTCCCCACCTAGGTTCGAGTCTCGTCTATGTGACATGCTGCTTTCTATGAGCCAATATTGTCGAAATTATCGACCCTCCTATGTTCTTCAGATTTCGGGGGGGATTATTGTGGACATAGGGAGATTAAAGCCTCCTTGGTTCATTTATTTATTTTTCTACCCTTCTTCATATTTCTATTTATACTCGGTATTACCAAATGTAAGTGGGTTTTTAAAGCCTCCTTCGTGCGTTTATTCTTTTCCCTTTTCATATGTCGTAATTTTTTTGAATGGGATGCATGGATGTTGCCTCTAGCCATATCCATATATGTACTTTCAAAGTATCAGGTTTTGTTCAACTAGATTCAAACGAGTTTTTTTTTTTTTAAATTCATTTCATGCGATGGCATGTAAAATTGATTGTTCTTAAATCATAAAGCACAAAACATATTAAGTAGGAAGTGTGGGTTGATGGATCTCTCAAAAACTATGGAGTACTAGTATGAGATAATTGTTGAGAGTTTAAAGTTCAAATCTCATTAGTATGTGTCTAACCAGGGATATTAATTTACTTACCGTGAGTGTTTAGAATATCTATATCTTAAAAATATTTCCCATCCATCTCTTCATGTACTTGAGTAGAGGGTTCAGTTGTGCTTCTTATATCTATTTAAATAGGTAATGCTCGGTTCTTGTTTTGGCTTTCCCTCAACAATAGTCATGCAATAAAACATAGACTTCACCACATGCAATGAAAAATAAACTTCACCACATGTAGTGATTTGTTATAAAGTTGTGTTTGCATCAAATACACTAACAATAATGGATATTTAGTTATTAGAAAGATATTTAGTCATTACTTCCTAATTTTATCAAACCATTTAATATGGTGATATCCACATTTGTCTTGATGTTTTCTTTGTCAAACCAGACTTGTTATTTTTATTTTAAATTCATTTTCACTTTGCAACTTCAAATTTTCTTCTTCATATGCATCTATTTATTTGGGAATGTGGTTTTTTGTTTGTGAACCATGCAGCAATTTTTAATCATGAATCGTACCAAACAAATGGTTTTTCATTGATGCTTAATCATTTGATTCAACACACTTTTCTTATCTTCAAACATTGTATCATCATTATTCACTTTGTCGTTCCCTTTCCCCTTCTTTAGGACTGTTATTTGGTGTTTCATTTCTTTGTTTGCTTTATTTTTTTTCATTATCAACTTGTTTCTTTTGTTTGTTGCGGGTCCAAATATGTTGATTCACTCAATTTCACACAAAGGTTGTATAGGCTTTATTAGATGCATTTTATGTACTAAGAATGGGCATCTAAATCACCGGTCCAAAACTTTAAACATTAATTATCTATAGTTGCATTGCTTTAAATCCTCCCAAACACAAAACCCATAGTCTTTAAACAACATCACCACCTCCCAATTCACTTCGTGTTTTCTTTCCCCTACTGGAATTGCAACATTTAACATACATGCGACCACTATACATGCATTGCTTTAATTTTATATGCACGAGGAACTAACCCTCCAAATTTTCTAACACATATTGTTGTGGAATTTGATAAATGCATTGGCCCTCCATGGGACCAAACCCAACCAAAGCATGTACCAATTCCACCCATACAAAGGAGTAACAAGAAACAAATCCCTCTTAAGATGGCCTAGGCATTGACTATCCATAAATCTCAAGGCATGACCTTGACAAGGTCTACCATTGACATTGGAAACACGGAACGTCAAGGCTTGACCTTCACAGCAATGTCACGCACTACTACTATAGCAGGAATGTGAATAGCACCAGCCGTCTCCTTCGAACGCTATGAAAAAATGAAGGATGTTGCTTATGTCTCACTACGAAAACAAGAATAGACACGCTTATCTTCTTTGTTGCATACCTTCTAGATTATTATATGTTGTACTCATACTTCTATACATGAACTATTTGACGTGGTCCATACTTCTATACATGATATGAAATAGTTTCAAATATTTACTACCAAGTACCTATCAATCATACTTTGACCTAAACACCTTGCAACAAATCATTTTTCTTCTCATAATTAATATACCATTACAATACTACCCACGAAATAATATACTTATAAAAATAAAGTTAAAAAAAAAAACTATATTATTCTTTTTGGTGTTGCCTTTCCCCCGGTTCGGGGGTATGCTAGTTTATTTAATTATTTTGTTTAATTTTTGTTTTATATATATATATATATATAGAGAGAGAGAGAGAGAGAATTTTAAATTTAAATTTAAATTTAAATTATTAATTAATCAATTAAAAATAAAACATACAAAAATTTAATATATATATATATATATATATATATATATATATATATATATATATATATATATATATATATAGTTTTATACTATATATAAAATTTTAATTTTTGCCCCCCAAGAGACATTGGTGAAGTTAATTCCATAAATTCTTCATCCGGAGGCGTATTTTCACCCAGAAATAGCCCATACGACCACAACGGAATGAAGGTCACAGATACAGTGATCAAACCCACAAAAACAACCCAGATTTTCAGTCAAATATTCAGGAGCGTCAAGGACTCCGAATTGACTTGGAAACATGTGTCAGAAGGGGGTCTAATTAGGGGCCTCCAGGGCCAAATTGAACCGAACAAAAGGAAAACCAATTCAGATAAAAACATGCATACCTATAGTATCCTATCAATTCTGGTTTCCCACTTATAATTTTGGCCTTAATTTCAATTTTTCCTTGATCAACCCTCCAACCAACACTTTCTCGTGACCTTTCTGGGGCCATATCTCTCTCATCCGGGACCCGATTTGCGCCAAATGAAAGGAAACGGAAATATGGTGGACAAAGATACAGTACAAAGTCATAAATTTTCATATTTGTGGTTGTTTTATATGAGGGTCCATCCTTCCAAGTGTTCAGGCTCAAGGCTCCCTTTACCAAATCAAGCCTAGGTCGAAGCCTTCCTTCACCAACGCTCAAGGATACTTATAGGAAGCAAGGAGGGAGTCATAATAAGTCTGAAAAGTGCTTGAATAGTAGGAACTTCCTTACTTTAAGTGACCAAACTCAAGACCCATGTGCCCTCCAAAGAATCCCAAATTTTCCCCAAGTCATGGGCCTTCACCCCTGGTGAATCTAACAACCATTGATGGCCTTGGGCACCATGAAGCCACCTAATTTATAGCTTAAAAATAGGGCAGGAATCAAGGTTCCATTCGGATGACACAAATCCCAAGGAAAATGATGAGGTGGAACTCAATTTTATCTTTTTCCCTAAATGACTTTTTGTAAAAAAATTATGTCTAGAATGATTTATCTTTTTGTGAATAAAATATTGTAATTAAAGTTGAAATCAAATCATATTTGATTTCATTTTTGGAAAGGACAAAATACTTTAGGGTTGGTCCACCTGTCACTTTTGTCAAAAGTGACAAGTGTCTTGTGACCTAACCCTAGCTTCCTCTTCTCTCTTATAAATGAGAGGAAGGCATTTGTACAAATGTAGACTTGTTGAATATTGCATAAAAGCTCTGTTAATTTTTCTCTAAGAGTTCTAAGTGTTTGTTTATACTTGTTCTCCTTTTGGTTGTTGAGACTTGGATGCTTTCTAGTTAAGGGTTGCAGGGTAGTAGTAAACACTTATTATGTTAGCTATATCCAAGAGGGATTGGTCATCTATGTATTTCTTGTTATTTCCTTGGGTTTAACTTGTTGATTTCACTTACTAACGGCTATTTCTTGACTTGTTTAAAGTGATTTTGTGCATATTCTAGGAAGGATCTAGGCATACCAACCTTAGTTAGTGTTCAAGAGGACTAGGGCCCCTTAAGATAGCTCTTAAAAAACCCTTTTATTTGTTGGTTATTATTGTTTATTTTTTCTCTTTTCATTCTTATTTTAGTTTAGTTTCATTGTTTATGTCACATGTTCCAGTGCTCTACAATATGTGCAGGTTGTACATGGATTCGGGCAGTCACGAGCTAAGTGTCCCGGTTGATTACAATTGTAACATATTATTGGTCCTCTACCTCCTCTGCTAAAATTTCCTCTGCCTGGACCTCTGCCAAATTCTCCTCGATTTCCTGGATTATAGCCTCTCTGACTATTATATTGTGGACCATTTCCTTCTATCGTATCATTTTCCTCTTGAATCCTATACATATCTGAAGTGTGCTCCCTCATCAAATCGAGTGTGTGACAATCCTTCTCGTCGTACCCAACTGACTTGCAAAAGTTACAAAATAATTTTATTGGTGTACTCTGGTATTTCTATAGTAATGGACACTCATTCGAATGATGTCCTCGTTTCTTACATACCTCATAGTATCCCCCTCCTAGTAATGGACTCGGTGCTCTAGTCTCTAAATACTGCGCAAATGTTGGGCATTCTTTTGGTTGTGGAGCCTCATTATCTTCTTGATTTAGAGGTCCTTGCTTTCAGCCGTGTTTATACCCCATGAAGTATTTACACCCTAGAAGTATGTACACTCTTCCACACAAGGGAGTGCAGAGGGGGGGTAACCCCTCTGCGGTGTGCGGGGGGGCTATCCCCCCGACTGGGGGGTCTGGGGGCAAGAGGACCCCCAGCAGGGATTCGGGGGCAGTGTCCCCCGATGGGGGTTCAGGGGCGAAGCCCCCGAAGGAAAAATTGCCTTGTAAATGTATATTGTAATTTCATTGTAAATATGGACCGTTCATTATAAGGTCGCAGATCTAACGGTAGAGATTATGTTAGGTTTTTTTTGTCTTAGAAGGAAACCCTCTTTTATGAGGGAAATGTATTGCGGCTATGGTTGATGGCGAATATTGTATTCTGAGAGAGGATACTGTGAGAGAAAGAAGAGGAAGTTACAGCGGGTTTTGTTGTAGGTTGTATCCCTTCATTTGTTGGATAATAATAAAGGAAGGACCTGGCAATTCCTCTGGTGGACATAGCCCACACTGGGTGAAACACGTAAATCTGTGTCTCTATTGTATTTTTTATCTTCTCTGTTTTGTTTCCACATTTGTTTTATTTTATTGCTCCACGGTCCTGTTTTTCTAACAACTAGTATCAGAGAAAAAGGTAACTCGCAGGAAAAGAGGGTTCCTGGCTCGAGTGGGAGAAATGTCAGAAGATGGAAAGTTTAGGGTCGAGAAATTTAACAGCCAAAACTACCAGTTATGGAAGATGAAGATGGAATATTATTTATATCAAAAGGATCTATTCCTACCATTGGGTGGAGTAGCAAAGAAGCTGACGGCCATGAAGGATGAAGAATGGGAGATTCTTGACAGAAAGGCTCTAGGAACGATACGGTTGAGCCTGGCAGCATTGATGGCTTTCAATATTTCCAAAGAAAAGACAACGAAGGGTTTGATGGACGCATTGGCCAAATTGTATGAAAAACCCTCAGTGTCCAATAAGGTATTTCTAATGAAGAGATTATTTAATATGAAGATGTCAGAAGGTGGGTCTGTTGCAGATCATTTAAATGAATTTAATACAGTTACTAATCAACTAAGTTTTGTAAAAGTGGACTTTGATGATGAGGTCAGGTCTCTTCTAATCTTGTGCTCATTGCCAGAAAGCTGGAACAGCTTGGTCATGGTTGTAAGTAACTCTGTCTCTGGTTCAAATTCTTTAAAATTTGATGATGTTGTTGGTGTTATCCTTAGTGAGGAAATGCGACGGAAAAGCACAGGTGAGACATCAGGTAATGCGTTGAACATGGAGAACAGGGGAAGACAAAAGGATAGAGGAAAGGGATCAAGGAATCGCGTGAATTCTAGGAAGGGTAGATCCAAATCCAGACTTGGAAAGATAGAGTGTTGGAATTGTGGGAAGAAAGGACATCTGAAGAAAGATTGCAGAGCTCCAAAGAAACAAAGAGATGGACAACAGGAGAGAAATTAGGAAGCAAATGTAACAGGTGATGTGTT
>ML797575.1:55853-78753 GCA_009831015.1 Picea engelmannii
GGTTCCCATGATTTTTTCCCTCTTTCCTCTTTTCATGAGGAATTATTTTATGTAATGAGTACCTAAAATGGCCAAGTTGTCGGGACTCAAATTTTTTGTCATTACAGTTAGGCTTAAAGGGGGGTGTTGGAGCATAATCCTAACTTACATTAGTTTATACCTAGATTTGACTCCTATATCTTGTTTAATACATTCATTTACACTTTATTTCACCTAGTTTGGCCACATAGAGAAGAAGGGCACCTCATCCCTAGATTTTAGGGAAAACTATTAATTTTAGATCAAGACTCAATTCTCGGTTCTTGATTTTCTTGATTTTTCTTGATTTATTCTTCATTTATCCTTGATTTATTCCAACTCCCCCATGCAAAAATCATTTATTATTGGGGAATGCACACCTCCTCTTTGAGTGAGATATTTATTCCTTAATTAATGATTTTTTTTGTTACTATTATTAGTAACTACTATTTTGGGTCAGTTAAGTGAGTTGGAACTGCTTCTCTTGTCAGTTAAGTGAGCTTAAGTGAGATAATGCGCATCACTTGACTCTTGCGGACATTAGTGAGTGTGTGACATGTATATTTAGTGGTCTAGGTCGAACTATGTGGTCTCCCTTAGCTTATGACACCTATTTTAGCTATTTCTAGTTTTTTTTTTTACTAGAATTTCTATGTTGGAAATTCTATATATTCACCTCCTCTCTTCTTTTTTAGGACGGTTGCTCATGTATATTCATTTTTTATTAATATAATTATCTGATTTATGGAGCGAAGAATTTCTCTCATCTCTTGAATATCAGCAAATTGTTTGTGTTCAATTTAACTAGAATTCTAGATCTATCGGGGTTTCTGTAGGAATTCTACACCTAGCCACTCTATAGTGCAATCCTCTCTCTACAACTCTCCTTAGACCTTCAGACATAGACTCTCTCTCATTCTCAATCTATTGTGAAGATATTGAGAGAATAGATTGAGAACGCAAAATCAGGAAAAGAATCCCATTACATATTTATACATAGAATGTAGGGCTCAAAACCCTACTTTCTTATCCCCAAAACCCTACTACAACTCATTATGACTCATTACAACTCATGTTGACTCATTTTCCGGGCGTTCTTTTCCTGATTTTGCGTCTGCATGCTGCTTTTTCATCCTCGACTGTTGTTCTTCCTGCTTTTGCATGTCGAACTTTTGTCCTTCCTTTTCACCCGCTTTATCTTCCTTCTTTATTCTCTTACTTTATTCTCTTTCTATTCACAGCCAAGTATGATTTTAATGCACACTTCAATCCTGAATGAACCTTTACTACGCATTATTCTCCTTCCTTCTCTTATTTCTTTTGTTGCTATGCATCTCCTTCATCCTTAGGATTTTCCCCAAAATTGCATCCAAAATGTTTGTCCAGCAGGCCCCCAACACTCACTTATGGCTTGTCACGAGCCACTCAGGCCTGTTGCGTCATGCTCCTCCACTCCTCAATGAAATTTTGGAGGGTTTCCCTCATTACCGTGACTTCTTTTGTTACTTATGCTTCTTTTCCCAAAATTTCCTCTATGACCTGCGTAGTCAGGGTCCTGAGTTTCTCCTCAATGTCATGCGTTGCTTGCTTTGTCATGCCCTTCACGGATTTTTTCCCCCTCACCAATTGTCCATGTCCCTTCACGCATGAATTAACTATCTAATCTACTAGTGGTACGATGAATGCTTAATTTAATGTTGCTTTATTTCCATAACTTTTGTTGGATTTGTACCTCATACTGCCAATCTTTCACGATTCTCGGCAGCTCTTTCCATTTATGACTACGCGTCTCTAGGAAGTTTCGTCATTACTTCCTTTTAACTGTCATTTCTATGCTTTAATGCACTTAAGGGTCTTGTTTCGCACTTGACTTTTGCACTCACTTGAATGCATCTACGTTTTTTTTGTTATGTGTGCAATACTCCCTTTTTCTGCATGGGTCTTGTTGCTTTATTTCCCATAGTTCTTCCTATCTGCCTTTGTATTTCTTCTTGTTTTCCCACTCTTTATTTGTTTTCTTATTTTTCTACTTTTTGTTTGTTTTTTTTGTATTTTAGGTCCCTACTATAGTATAGCTACTATGATACATGTGTTGTTTCACAATTCAGATTAATGCGTAGCCGGTGAGTTGTCTCTATAGAGTTTCAGTCGACTTACATTCACCATTCGTCAAAGGACTTCTCCATTCAGTGTTTTCAATTGTGTAGCACATGCCTCTGTCACATGCTTAATCACATAGGGTCCTAACCAATGCATTCAAAGCTTTCTTGGGTGCCACATAAACGTATTATTGTACAGAAATACTAATTCCCCTACTTGAAACTTTTTATGCTTGATATGTCTATCATGTCATGCCTTTTCTCTTGCCTTTTGAACTTGTTGATGCAACCTTGTGACAAAGTGATCTTCCTCTAGTTGTACCAACTATGACAATATCTCCTCTATTGTTCCATAATTTTAAAGATCAGTAATTGCTGCAACGCGCAAGCTAAGAACAATAAACTCCATCAGCGTCACTGCTTCTTTCCCATATACCAACCTAAACGGTGTTTATCCTGTCAACTTTTTGCTCATAATCATGTATGCCCATAATACTGCAGGAACCCTCAAGTCCCAATCATCTCTCCCTACATTGCAGATATTTGTCAGTGCATTCTCCATAATTTTATTAAAATCTTCTACTGTCCCATTGGCCTAAGGGTGATACGTCATGCTCCTCTGATGATGAATTTGAAATTCCTCAATTAATGTTGCAATTGTCTTATTCAAGAAGTGTGTTCCTTGATCTGAGTAGAATGTGTGGGCATCCAAATCATGTAACTACATTCTCAAATAGAAACCGCACAAAATTGTCCATGATGCAGTCTATGACTGGTGTTGCTTCTGCCCATCTAGTCAAATACTTTGTCACAGTGATTATGTACCTAGCTCATGATCTTCTTGTTGATGGGTTGATTGGTTGAAAAATTCTATCACCCATTTATTAAACGCTTGCAATGCAACCTATGGGTGTAAAGGCATCTCATCCCTCCTGGATGGCTTTCCCACCCTTTGACAGACATTGCATGCCTGACACTATTCTTTAGCATCCTTATGAAGTGTGAGAAACTAGATCCTTACGCATAAAATATTCTATGTGGTTGCTTTACCTGTGTAATTTCCTCCTGCAATTCCTTCATGTGCTTCTGAGAGTATAGTTGGCCTTTCATGCTCTAACACATCGCCTCAATATTCCATATACACCTAACTTGTATAAGTTCCATACAATTCACTGATAGTCTGCTACTTTAACCACTAATTGTTTCTTATGCACAATTGTTATGTTTGATGGGGCCATTCTTGTACTTAAAAACTGCACAATGTCTGTGAAGTAGTCATCCACCATTGTAACTACAAATAATTGTGCATCCAGCAAACTGTCATCTATATTCCTTGCATCCTATCCTAAGAGTATGTGCGATAAGTGATCTGGTCCTGCATTCAACTTCCATGTTTTCACGACAACCTCAAAATCGTATTCCTGGAATAACAACAACCATCTACATATTCTCCCCCCCCAACACTGCCTTGTTCACTAAGTATCTTAGTTCAGAATGGTATGTGTACATATTAAAATAAGAACCCAATAAATAATATCTAAATTTTTATAGCGCATATACCATTTCCGACCCTTCTCGTTCTGTGGTAGTATAAATATTTTCTGTTATTGACAGTTTCCTGCTTGCAAAAGAAATTGGTTGATCTTTGTCTCCTTCCCCTGGTTGATATAGTATTGCGCCCAAAGATATGGACAATGCATCCACATGAACATGGAACTCCTTTTTCCAATATGGGAAGATCAAAATTGGCACGGTCACTAATTTATGCTTCAATGTGTCCAAACCCTTCTGATAGTCTTCATTCCACTGGAACTCCGCTTCTTTCTTCAACTGCTTCTCCATGGGTGTTATAATTTGTGCATAACCCTTAATGAATTTCCTGTAATACCCAGTATGACCTAGGGTTTCTCTCAATTGTCTGACTAATGTAGGTGGTTTTAAATCTAGAATCACTCCAATCTTTGTAGGATCCACTAGTAAGCCATTCTTACATACCACATGGCCCAACAAAATGCCAAAAGGCGCACAGAAAATACATTTCTTTAAATTCAATGAAATCTGACATTGTCTACAACTATCCAACATTAGCCTGAGTACTTCTATGTGATCCTTCAATAATCTAAACACAATCAAATCATCTAAGTACACTTCTAGGAACTTATGAATAAATTCCTTAAAAGTTGCAACAACAACTCTTGAAAAAACTACAGGTGCATTCTTCAGTCCAAAGGGCATCACTGTGTATTGATAGCTTCTCCATTTTTTTGAAAAATTAGTCTTATACATGTCTTCCTACGCGATCTTTATTTGATGACATCCTGAGTGTTATCACATGAAGTTGTTAAGGGTCACATATAGTTTTTGTTAAGATCTAAGTCTTCACCTATGCCTCGTCTCTCTCTTTTCTGCATACCTTCCTAGAAGTTTTTCCTCTTCTGGTTGATAAAGATGGTTTCCCTTTTGTTCCAATGACTTGGTTTCCCTTAGTGTCTTTCTTGATTAATTCTTTGCACAAATTTTTTTTTGTTTTTCTTGAAGGATAAACACATATCGTGATTTGGTTTGAATTACTGGTCATCTTATTTTCCATTGATTGAGTTCACAGCAGGTCGTCCAAGTCCTTTTGCACGGGAAGTAACCATGAGCACAAAAAGAAGCATTCAGAGAGGTCCATTTCAGGCTTGAAATACAAGCAAACAGGTAGGTTCAATTTCCAACGATGGAGATCCCATGCACAGTTCAGATTAACGGCTCTCGTGCATTCGGAGTTTCAAAGTCGCGCAAGGCTTAACGACCAGACAAAATCCCCGAAGTGTCAAAGTGTCGAAACACATGGCACTTATCCATCGTGAAATCATATGACATCAGGCCACCACGTCACTTAGCAGCATTGTCACTACGGGAGTTTTTCGTTCAGATAAAAGCAGCTTAATCCAGGTTTAATTAGTGATAAGAAATTGCTAATCACTTCATGAGTTTGAAACTCCGGGATTTATATACACTTTGCGTTCAAAATCTCCTGAACTCTGAAGTGTTGAAGTGACGAGATACTTCCACGTTACTCCGGGAGAAAGTCACTTCGGGAGATATTCATGCTCCGCGTTCAAAATCTCTTAAACTCTGAAGTGTTGAAGTGATGAGAGACCGCCACGTCACTCCGGGAGAAAGTCACTTTGGGAGATATTCATGCTCCGCGTTCAAAATCTCCTAAACTCTGAAGTGCCAAAGTGATGAGAGACTGCCACGTCACTCTAGGAGAAAGTCACTTCGAGAGATATTCATGCTTCATGTTCAAAATCTCTCGAGCTCTAAGAAATTTACGCCATCTCTAAATATGGCTAAGGGAGTTCTAATATGGCATATGGATAGAACTTTAGTAGGGGCGTTAAAATAGAAGGGTTACCCAGATCATAGATTGCAACAAGATTGACGGCCACACTTCATTACGGAGATGGAACATGCTCGAACGTTAAAATCCTAGAGAGGTCCCACAATCGAAACCATGGTATAGCTAGAGAGTTACGTGGCAGTTGGTAATGGATTGTGGGAGTCGGAGCGGTGTGAATCCAAACCGCCCTTGACGACTTCCACAATCACGTGCTTATATAAGGTCCAATCCGAGAGTAGTGCGTGGCGACAAGGCTAGGCAAAGAAGAACGTTAGCAGAACGCGACCAGTCTATCACTAGAGGAAAGAGTGAAGAAACTGTGGAGAGGGTTCATTATGTCAAAATGACCCAGATCTCTCCTTTCTGAAATAATAAGCCTCATCCTGATCCCAATGGGAAATCAGTTAATGAAAGAAGGACTGGTGGTTGAACAATCGACTACCCCCTTAAATGGAAGCATGGAGGGTCTGGCCAGGGAGACAGAAAACTGTCAGCCCGAAGTACCACAGAGGGCAATTTTTCCTGCAGGCCTAGACTGACCCGAGTTTCCTTCTGACAGAAGGAACAAGAGAGGTGGGGAACCTAGATTTTGTCTATTGTTTTGATTATAAATACATCGGATGAATGATATGAGAGGGTCGTATGGTCGAGTAGAACTCCCTTTTGTAATATTTTGACTAAACAGAGTTGTTCTCTGGTTATGTATGAGGCTTGAGACATTTTCGTTAATGGAAGTCAGTTTCCTTTCATCATCTTGTTTCTTCTTATTCTAAAATGATCATGATTGGATGATCCATATGAGATGTTGTGGTTGTGTTATAATGGAGTTTTGATTATAATGTTGCTATGAATGTTTTTCAGTATTTTAAACTTTAAGTTCAAGAGGTTCTGGTGACTGAGTTTTTCTTCTCCTAGTTGTTTGAATGCCTTATGCTTATAGCAGACCTATCCACTTTCCTCACCAAGTCTTCCTTCCATTCACCTTTATCCTTAAACCACTGACCGAAGTTAATCAAAACATCATTTTCTTATGCATGCTAGCCCAGATTTCTATGTTAAAACATTCTTATATTTAGCTTTGCCCATTTGACCTTTAATCATTAATTTACATTCACGAACCTTTTTATGGGTAATGGGTTTAATCTCCTACAATATGAGGGTGATTATCAGTGCTAACACTGAGAATCCATCTGTGAAATAATAGGCCTCATTCCCTCCTACCTTATCTAGTACTTCATTTGTGAAAGGTGTTGGAAATGGATCATGTCGACATGCATCATTTAGCTTTCTCAAGTATACACAAATCATGATTCCCCATATTTTATTATCTTGTACCACCATTGGACGTATCCATTTAGATTCCATCACTGGTTGAATAATCCTTGATTCTAGCATTCGGTCTATCTCTGCTTTTACCTTCTCTTTATATTTCGGATTTAACCTGTAGGGTCTATGTCTCACTGGCTTAGCATCTAGTTTCAAAGGGATATTCATCTCTCCTCACTCACTAGCTATCCCCTTCATCTCTAAGAATTTAGTTGGGAATATATCTTGATACTCGTGCAGTAAATATGCAATCTTCTCCATCATTTCATTATTCCAATATTATCCTATCTGCGCAAACTTGGGATTTTCCTTTGTCCCAATATTCACCTTATGTGTCTTTATTGGTTGTGTGTACACATCATATTAAAGCTTGGGTCCTTATATTGCGCACTCCCCCTCAATTTCAGGTACCTGCAGATTCCTTTGATCTTCCTCATCATGTTCTTTAGCAACATTGTAACATTCCAGTAATTTGTGGAATGACATAGAAGCTTTGTGCACAATGCACACAGATACTACCTCCATCGACCCTTCCTCTGAAAATATCTTGTTTCTAATGACCTGCAATGTTGCATCTGGTAATGGGGATTCATGTTCAAAAGTAAATGTTACCTTAAATCTTTGAATCGACTAGTCCCGATTTGTTGTTTCTTTGCACATTTGTAGTTCCAAGTGCCATTTTTTAGGAATCATATCCAATGTATGTATAAACATGTGTATCCATTCCTCCTTCGGTGTCGAACTCCATTTGTTTCTGCACTACACAATATGATATGTTGGATCACCTACTCCTATATATTTATGTGTAGTATCCTCAACCTCAGTATCAAACCTTACTTGCATTAGTCTTTTACACTAAGATCAATCTTCCATTCCTTCTCTATGTGCATCCCACCATCTGGTTGGAGTAGCTTTCAAGACCACATCTAATGCCAACAATATTTGTTGTTCATGTATATGCAACTCAAATGTCTTTACAAAAGAGTTGATATAATTCAATCCATCATACTTGGGTGGATCACATAACTCCATTCCAATCAAGCGCAATGATCGAGTTATGCGGGCACATAATCTAGTCGATACTACATGCATCCTCTATTTCCAATGTTCTAGACCTTCCTCTGAATCTGACACACATGATCTAATGCTTCTCCAACTTAGCGCACCATTTGTAGTGGGGTTAACATAGTCATCCATCCTGTTTATTTTTCAATAAGTAAGGTTAAGCATGAAGTTCATTTCATCTTTAGCATTTCACTTAACCATAACCAATAATGTTGCAGCACCCAAGATCAAAAGAAGAAACACCATGCACAAGAACACAAGAAGTATCATGGGAAACCCTTCTCAACAAGGGGAGAAAACCCAACCAAAATAATTTGTTATATTCTTCAAGAGAAATACCTTCACCGCCAATAAAACCTAGCACACAAGAGGGTGCTCAAACCCTAGAAGACTAGCGCCCAAGAGAGGTGTGCACTTTTCCCAAGAAGGTGTACTTGCTAAAATTTCCAAACTTATGTGAAAGATATGATTCCACAATGGGGAATCTACCTTTACTTATATTATACTTGACCTATCAACAGAAGTGTCTATTGGCACAACAGGGCCGACCTCACTGGCTCACATTATAATTAATATTAACCAGATTAATTATCTTTTACATTAAATATTAATCACATTAAGGTGGGGCAGACATGTACCCTTTACATTACAATTAGGGTTACAGACAGGTCTGACTCTTATCTCATACACCCACTAGTGCTCAGCCACTAGGGGCACATCCTATGGGGATGTCCATATCTATGGCTCACTGCATTACACAGAAGAACCACTTCTTCACTAGTGCTCAACCACTAGGATCACGTTCACCTGTGCTCGTCCATAGGCATGTCCACTCAACAGATCTTCTTTCCCACTGCATTACACAGGAGAGTCATCTGGAGTTTCTCATAAACTCTTCTACTCAGAGGAGGCTAATACATCATCTTCATTTATCTTATCATGACGATGCACCCAACACTTTGGGATTTCACAAGTTCACCTTGTGCTCAGCCACAGGCACTTCCAACTTTGTAGATCTCCTTTCCCACTACATTACACAGGAGAATCATCTGGAGTTCTTATCAACTCTCTGTAAGGAGGAGGTCATCTCTACATTCCAGTTCTGTCTCAGATAGGAACCACACACACCCTTCTAAGGGGATTTCTCTCAAGTTTGTAAGATGGAGAATGTCTCACGTAGTTGTTGTTGGAGCCACCTTTGTTTTTTCTAACCCATCTCGAATTTCATGTCTTAATGCTCGAAATCGAAAGATGGTTTTCATATTTTTGATCTGTGGTTTCAAAATCTTTGAAGTCTTATCACGCGAGCGGCAATAGTTATTGTACTCTCGAGGCGAGTACTACTTTTCGTCAAAAAAAAAAAATTCCCCTTTGTTCTACCTCGGGATTTCGTATGTCGGATGCTATAGATCACACAGTTCACAAGTCCAGAACAACAAAACGGCGAAATCGTTTTAAAATTTTACCCAGGTCAGTAACGAGAGTAAAATTTTCCTAAATCATAGTTAAACATCATCGGGGTTTCGCGTCTCGGCGTTTACTAAATCCAAAAGTCTTACTGTCGTAACCCTGATAGCCGAGACCATGAATTTCTTGTTTTAATAACCCGTGTCAAGGTTAAAGGTAAAATCTTAGTCGTGGTTAAGTTCTGTCGGAAATTCACAACTCGGTGTGTTCTCTTTTAAAAAGATACACTGTCAAAGCCCCGAGTCGTGAAGTCACGATAAAGATATGAACATAATTAATTAAACACTTAATCTGATTTTATCATCCCTTTTAATTAAAACAAATCATCGCGATCTCGCGGTTTCGCAACTCGACATACAAACTTCCCAGAAGTTATACCTTCAAAACTCCGAGTCGCGAAATGGCGATATAAATAATTACGTAATTAATTAAGTGCCTAATCACGATTACGTTTTTATTAACCAAAGTCAATCATCGCAATTTCGGGTGTTAGAGGTTCAAAGGGTTAAAGAAAAAAATCATGATGCAATGAGTACCGAAAGATTAATTAACTTTGGTAAAACCGGATTAATTGAGCTAAACCAGTATCTCCCATGATTTGATGCATGCACAGTTTATGAGGCAATCTTAATTCTTCCTTATGCCAACTGACATTTCGAACCGCCAAAATTTATGGCATTAATTAGAAACAAGGCGAATCGACAAATAAAGATTGGGTTTTTATTGCTAAATTTATTTTTAAGTGTGATTTGACTGATATGTTCTTAAAAAGTACCGAGTTTTTGAATATATAGAGTTGTTATTCGTTATAACAAATTCATTTCTATATTACACAGAACACACTTTCTCAGCGAACTAATTTCTGTATGTATACATATTTTTATCGCAGAAGAGCTAAAGCAGGATCTCCCTTCATGGCCCTGTGAAAAGCATCTAAAGCCAACGTTGAGGTTTCAGGACAAGGTTCGGACAATGTCGCTGATACTTCACCTCGAAGTGTCGACTCTATCTCGAACTGGTCATTTGTTTCTAATGTTCTACAGGCCTAATTAGTGGATTATTCTGATGATTCCAGTGACAGTGAAAAAGACGACATAACCACCAAATATAAGATCGTCATTCAATCGGGAATGCATAAAGTAGCGGCCAGGCCACGACTACTCCCTTACTATGATATGGTCCGGTGGGCATTAGACCATGTGGACATACCAACCAGAACCATCATCAATGAGCAGAAGGTCACCATCGGTACTTTTAGACCCAAACAACTGCAAGCTATGTACAAGTTTCCCACTGCGTCCGACCTTATGTATGATGCTGAATTCTTGGAGAAGTTCAAACAGAAGGAATGTGTGTAGTATGACAAGACTATGTCCAACTTAATTAGAGATTTGGTTTCGCACCCTACGAAGTTCAGGGCAGACAGTAATGGTATATATTCAATAGCTTCCTTGGAACCACAGTTCAAGTATATAGCTATGATGACCTGCAGATTATACGGGAGAGAGGACACCTCATATTTCTTTCTTCAATGGGTGCCTCTAATGCATCAAGTAGCTGAAGGTTGTTCCTTCGACTGGGCGAAAATGTTGTCTAATAGCTTGACCAGTCAAGTTACAGAGTATCGGGCGCAGAAAGAGAGCGGAAAGATTTCTTCATTTTTTATGTTTGCATACATTATAGACGTCGTGTGCTTTCTAACACCCTTTCCCTTAATGAGTTGGAGTTGGACTCCAGCAGAGGTCGAGCCCATCCATGTCTATCATTCAAAATTGTGGGAAAACAAAGCGGCAGATTTCGTATATGAAATCTTTAACTGGGTAATGGTACCGTTGCATGTCACTATTTTCGGCCACCCGCCACCCAGGATATCGGAAAGTATAGTGATGAATTTGAGCAGTATAGTTGACTGGTATGTAGAAGCCAAATTCTCATATCTCAGAGTTTTTGGGGCTTCTGTTCCCCCGCATGCATTGCCATTATTCATCCCCGAAAAGCTGGTTTATCATGAGGTTGCTAGACAAACAGTAATCGGTGGCATAAGCAAGGAGCTTAAGGGATACTCAAAGAAGGTATGGCCACCTTTTCATGTTCATTTAAATTCATATTCTTTGTTAGATTTCGAGCATGCTAAAGCTGAGGCAGCAGCCCTGGAAGACCTAAAATTGGTTCTTATTGAATTCAAGAAGCACGATCCGCAAAGGGTCGTGAGTAATCATTTGGCCAGTTGCGGACTCAAGAGATTCGAACATGAAAATTCACCCTCGGATGACATTTTCCGAGGCACAAGATCTTATGCCGAGATTTTAGCTCGGATACAAACCCTAACACCTAAAGAGAGGGTCGATGTTCTGAAATTCCAAGAACATCGACGCAGTTGTCTTCCCGCAGTATTACGGGGTGAGAATCCGAGTACAGCGGGGGTGAAACAAAAAGATACCGAAGGCTCCAAAGATGCGACACACAGTCAAGAAAAACACCAGGACGGGGAAGATCAAACTAAGAGTCTGAAAGCAGAGATAAAGACTACGACCCACCAAAAAAGAAGACTCTGGTTACTACTCTGGGGCAATCAGCTAAGCGAATCGGAGATCCTATCACATCCATTACTCCCTTGCAGTCAACTCAGGGAAATATTGACGCAGGGTGGATTTTAAATGAAGAATTGAGGCCTCTAAGGGTGGAAGAGCTCCCTCCAAATGAGTTCTTCTTTGATAAAAAGAGAAAGGTTGTGGTAAAGAGAGAATTCTATCAGGAAGGGGAATCGATAGCCAAGAAATACAAAGTATTGACTGATGGGAAAGACAAGAATAATGAACAGTTCACGACGGAAATAGCTGGGGCATTAGGGGCATATGCCACAGCGAAACAATTTTCAGTCAGGGTTTTGAAAAAGCAGCTGAAACGAAAAAATCGCCTCATCAAAACCCTAGAAGCCAGACTAGCCACAGCAGAGGAGGCTGCCAAGGACCAGGCGAGTGTAGGGATAGAACAAGCAAGGTTGGCCGATAAAAGTGAGATAGAGCTGCTCAAGACTAAGCTCGAACAAGCAGAGTTGGTGGTTCGGAATGGTCAGATAAAAGCGAGCCAGCAAAAAGACTTGATCGAACAGCTACAGGCTAGAGTGGAAATCGCCGAAAGTAAAGTTATAAATATCGGGATGTTCCAGTCCCAGGCGATGGAGATTCGGAGCAGAGTTTCTGCGGCCCAACGAAATTTACTCGCCAAGGTAGAGGTAATTCGAGACAACTGCTTACTTGTTAATCAAGTTTTGGAAAATTTATCTGTTAGAGAAAGAGAAGCTGGAGCAGCACGGGTCGCCTTTCAAGAGGTTGTGATAGCTACAAACAACAGGGAATCGGGAAGTACTCCCAGGTTTCCCATTTTGGAGCAAACCAGAGGAAATATTATATTAAAAGAATGGGAGCACAGCATCTTAGAAGGTAAGCTGCAAGCCAAGAGGGTAACGAAATCCTTAGAAGAGGCTTTTAGTTCTATAGATGGTAATTTGTTAGGCATTGATAGCAGAGGTAATTCCAAGGCATTGATTCAAATGAATATGGCAAAAATCTCACTTGATTTAAATGAAAAAGAGGAAAGAGATTCGGTCGAGATCTCACAAGTGACTATGGCAAACATAGTCCAAATAGATAAATGTATGATTAAACCAAGTGTGCAATTGTGCACTATCGACATCATAGATAGACAGATGGAAGACAGGTTGCCGCAATTAGCCCGAGATTGTTACTCTTTTGAAGCCAATTGTCAAGCAGAACCGTCAAGGCTGATATCTCAGCTAGTGGAAAGGTGTGTCACTTGTACTGATCATGCGCAAGGACAAGATTCTAGCACCAAATAAAGACAGAGAGAAAGAAATGGAACTATTGCTCTCCTCCTTATCATAACTAAAAATTTTGCAACGATTGAGATTCCATCTTATTGTAAAACTGTATAAATATACCAAAGAAAGAAAGAAAAAAAGGTTGGACCTTTTTTGTGTCGATTGTAATAGAGGTTTTCCATTTTGAGAGTTAATATAAAGCAAATCCGAAGATTCTCAATTCCGTCATGACTGTGTTATGAGTTTGTTTCCCTGTATCTCATATTTCGTTTCATTTCATATTTGTATCTGATGAATGCTTCGCTATAATTTAGTACAACCTCTACTATAGTGAATGAATTTTGGTTTTCTATATTGTTTATTGTTTTTCCTCTGTACCAGCTATCAGCAGGTATAAGACCAGTCAACACTTTCAGAATTCTATATATATTTTATGCTTCATCAGGTTATTTCTTTACATTTTCTTCTTTTGTTTATACGTGAGATTCTCCCTTGATAGGAGCCTTACTCAATAGACAGTTTAATGTTTTCTCCCACCTCATACATTTTTATTAAAGTATAACTCAGTTACGGGAAAGGGCCTTTGGTTTGCACCCCTTTTTCACTCCTAAAACCGTAAACTCTCTTTTATACGACTGAATTGAGACAGCACTTAAATTCCCTCTGAGGTTTTCTTGTTTTACTGTTCCTCCATGACTATCCCTGTATCAATATAGCCCAATATCGAACCCGGACTATCAGATCAAACACATATTTCCTTAAACCTTTTCGATACTATTCTAAAAACAGCCACTACCCGGGTTGAACTCGAACATTCATGGGCAGCGATTGAATGAGATACAAACATCCAGGAACAGTTGGAAGCTAGACAACGCCAACACGAAAATCATCCCTAGTTTCCCTTGCCGAAGGTTGACGTTTCTTCCTTCTCTACCTTTACTCACTTTCAAATGCCTAGACACTGTACTTCTAAGCCTTAAGTACAGACTCTGGAACAACAGTTGCAATCATCAACACATTCATGTAGTCATGTTATACAAATTGTCAATTATGTCCCCTCTTTTTGGCTCTATGTACCTCTTTCCTTTTGTCGGATCCAACAGTGCGGTAACCTTAAAGTCTCCTACCTCAAATATCATTTCCCTCTTCTTCAGATTAATGATATCTTGATTATCAAATTCCCATTCAAGTCCCATCAATGCTAGATATGGTTGACTATCATCCACGGTCTCAATGACTTCAAAATATAGTACACTACGCACCCCATCTATATTCACAGGTACTCCTATCAATCGACCAATCGATACTATATTGTGTTGGTTTTCCAACCTTAACTGGACCAGAGACCAAATCAACTTGGGTTTCCCCATCATTTCCCATGTCTTCTTTGGTAAGACATTGACATCAAAACCCAAGTCTAAAATAATTTTATCCACATCATATTCCCCAATCAGCGCACTTAACTTGAACTCTTTGTTGGTCCTCTTTTTGCATAGTACTTGATTCACTACCCTCTGTGCGATAGGAATTTCCCTTTCTTGTGCACAATGACCAATCATGTCACATAATGCATTCAGTGCAGCTTCATCTTTCATCAATTCCATGAAACTTCTCAGAAACTCTCTTAGAGTGCTTACCTTCTCAAGTGGTTTTTCTTGCATAGTACGATCACATACAGGAGGCGTAGATGATGTTGATGCTACCCAATCTGGTCCTAGTATATATTTTCTTTCCCTCTGATACATCTCCTTTTCTTGTTGAGGATCAAACTTTAGCATAGGTCATGTTCATTTCTTCACCCATTGCTCAACCTATCTTACTCCATTCATCACATCAACCCTTGTTCTAGTTCCCCCACGTGTAATAGTTGTTATTCTAGGTCCGTCATTGTGTTTTTCAATTGATATCTTCTGTACATTTTGATTTGGATTTTGGTTTTAATTCCCTCTTTCATGCCACTTCGCAAGTAGTTGAGGACAATATTTTATCGCATGATCTAGTGCTCTACAGTATGTAAAATGTGTACACAGATTTGGGCAGTCATGAGCTAAGTGTCTTGGTTGATTACAATTGTAACATATTATTGGTCCTCTACATCCTCTGCCAAAATTTCCTCGGCCTCGACCTATGCCAAATACTCCTCGATTTTTTAGATTAAAGCCTCTCTGACTATTATAATTTGGACCACCTCCTTCTGTCACAACATATTCCTCCTTAATCTTATACATATCTGAAGTGTGCTCCCTCATCAAATTGAATGCACGACAATCCTTCTCATCATGCCCAATTGACTTGCAAAAGTTAGAAAATAAGTTTATTGGCATACTTTGGTATTTATGTAGTAATGGACACTTAGTTGGATGGTGTCCCCATTTCTTACATATCTCATAGTATCCCCCTCCTGGTAATGGATTCAATGCTCCAGTCACCAAATATTACACAAACGTTGGGCATTCATCCTTATGGTGGCCTTCAATCCTACACTTGGTACACCATACTTATTCCCACTTCTCCTTCCCTTTTGTAAGATATGTTAGTTGAATTGTTAAGACAACTAATTGTGTTTGTACTTGCACCATACCCCCATCGTCTCCTACAAGAGATGCTTCCAGCTTCATTGCAATCTTTGAAGCTTCAGGTTGTGAGGAAACCTTTTGTTGTATCAATGACCAGCAAATGTGTGGTAGTATTCCTGCAATGAACCCTTTGGTGTTGTTGATCAGGAATTTGAAATGTCATCCTACCCATCAAATCCTTAAATCATTGATCATAGTCCCAAACGGATTCAGTCTACACCTATTTGATTTCTTTCAACTCTGTGATGTACTACGACTTAGATTTTGGTTTCTTGAACTCTTTCAACAATGCTTGTATAATTTCTTCTAAATTCCTCACTTGACCTGTAGGCGTAGTAGTCTACAGTTTCATATACTAGACTAATGCATGGCCTCTAAATTTTTTTTCCAACTGCGCAATATTTACGGCCTCATCTTGGACATTCTTCGCAGCCCAAATTGTTTCACATATGAATAGATGTTGTTATGGGTCCTTTGACCCTACTCCCTGAAACTCAGGTAGTCTCAATGTGGTATCTAACCCTACCATGTTGGTTTCATAGTACTACAAAATCGTCTTCTTCTCTTGATACACCTTCTTCAATTCTCTGCCTCCTCAGTCCCTCCTTTCCTTCTCCATTTATTTCTTCATTCTTTCGTACTTTTAGACTATCCTATGATCATTCCCTAGTTCCCATATGTTCGTGAAGCCCCTCAGCGGTCATATTCCATCATCATCACACACTTGTCATACAACAACATCTTTACCCAGGTACCCAACGATTTCATAAGGCTTCCACACAAACCCTTGAAGAAATCCCTTTCTGCAACATTGTATGACTGGGTACAATCCACTGCAAATTTCATAATATAACCTCCCAATATATTTTCCAACAATAAATCAATTGCACGAGAAGTATTATTACTTACAAAATTTGATTGTCGTACCAACTCAGGAGTCTAGTTCCTCGACACTACAGTCTGGTACCGTCAAGTATTCTCCACTAATATTTCTAACCACTTAGCTAAGATAATCGAAAATTCACCAAAGAAAATCTCATACAACTCTGTGTACACATACCTTTGCATCCATTGCTCATCACTCATCCGAGGATTTCTATTCTCTTTCTGAGAAAATTCTTGTTCCTTCCCTTCTAGCCATTCAGCAATCTCTTTCTTAGTCAACCTCCAAAACATTCCATCAATTACAGATTCTGGGTCCCGGTAATGGAACCATTTGTTGGTGCGCGGTTGTAAGACCCTAGGTTAAATTTATCTAACCAACAAGACCCTTTCAGATGTTGTCCCTTTCGGCATTACTTGCATGCAAGTGAAGTCTCACTCGAGGCATCCATTGGGTTGTAGGAACCAAGTTTCTACAGGAACGAGGGGATGGGAGGTGATCGTCTTATTCATTCTTACTTATCTACTCTATGTGCACTATCATGTGTCTTTTATTCCTTGCAACATAAACCATTCACCATAACATCCATAACTATTTTGAAGTAATCATATAGTAAACAGATATAGTATAGCATGCATGAACCTACTATTCATAAACAATCACATGAATCACACACATAGAGACACGAAGTTAATGTGGTTCACCCAATCCTTGGGCTACGTCTACAATGACTGGATTTTTTATTATTCTTTGTCTAATCATTCTAGGCTTGTGCACTGTGCTACAATAGATTCATCATGTTATTAGTCCCCACCCTACCTGGATACTCTATAGTGCAAGCCTCTCTCTAAAACTCTCCTCAGACCTTTAGACATAGACTCACTCTCATTCTCAGTCTATTCTCTCAATCGCTTCGCAATAGCAACAACTTTAGCTCTGCTCCAACACAACTTCAGCAACATATTCTACCCGACCCATTACATATTTATACATAGAATTTAGGGCTCAAAACCCTACTTTCTTATCCCCAAAACCCTATTACAACTCATTATGACTCATCACAACTCATGTTGACTCATTGTTAATGCATGCATTTCCTGCTTTTGTGTATGCATGCTACTTTTGCATTCTCGTCTGCTATTCTTCCTACTTTTGTGTGTCCCTCTAATTTTGCATGTCAAACTGTTGTCCTTCCTTTTTGCTCGCTTTATCTTCCTTCTTTATTCTCTTTCTTTATTATCTTTATATTCACTACCAAGTATGTGTTTACTACGCACTTCAATCCTGAATGTACCTTTAATGTGCACTCTGCACCTGCCTTCTCTTCTTTCTTTTGTTGTTGCGCATCTCCTCCATCCTTAGGATTTTCCTCAAAATTTTATCCAAAATGCTTGTCCAACACTCCTCATGGGATTTCTTTTTTTGAAACCCTAGCTCTATACTATGGTATTTGTGTCATGGGGCACTCCATATTTCTTCATCATATTCTACAACACCGACATTAGACCATGTCTATCATAGGACCAAAACAAGACAAACCCTTAGCAACAAAGGCATCCCCCTAAATCCAAAACCTTTCTCTGATACCAAATGAAAGTTTTAAAAATGCGAGAGAGAAAAATAATATTTCAAATCATAGCAACAACACACATAAATCACGCTATATTTATCCTGGAAAACCCTTGCAGAAAAAACCAAACAACAATAGATCTATTATTTATCTTAGCGAAACCCGACCAAGTCGGACAACCTCCTAGCCTCGACCAAGTGAACCTTCACCACGCAACTCTTGACACATTATAATAGAGTATCACCAACCTTTTAAATTCTTTCATTACATGTAATCTATGGGCTCTAAAACCACAGGCTACCAAAACCATGTGCCTGAAACCACCATTGTTGACCTAACAACTTTTACTCTTTCAACAAGTCAAGTTTAACCTAATGTTCCTCTACGATTTTAGTTCTCGATCCATCTTGATATATTTCTATGACATTTCAAAAATCAACTATGTGGAGAACTTATACATTGAACTTGCATTCTCTTACCCATTTTTTCTCTTAAGTTATTATCGTAAGAAAAAGTGCTTACAATGGGATACATACTGACTATTGTCGAGATCCTTTTCATAATGAGGCTATGCTCATTGCAAAAAGTCATTTTCTCTGGAATTTTCTACAACCACCATTAATGATAATAGATGAAGAAGAAACCATGGATAAATTGCTTGTATATTTACTAATAATGCTATTGGGTGATGTTGCCATTTTGGATAAGTTACAAGACTACAACATATCTTCTAAAAGGCCATACAAGAGTAAAAAGAAATATCCACAGATTGTCTAAGAAGGGAAATGTCGACAAAACCTGATGTTGAAGGAGTCTCCAAATCCTTCTATGGAGATATTGAATGCAATATGGGCCTAAGTCAAAATCCACAATGGGGATATATATCTCAAATGTTCAGAGGTGAATCTTATCTATAATGTGTTCTACAATCAGGGGAACATGATCCTGACTTAGTAGTGTTAGTAGTGTTCCATAATATCATAAGATCATGCTTTCACAAGTTGGAAACCAAAGCAACTCTTATTTCATGCATAGAGGTTATATCATGATTGATCAATCATGTTTATATTGAAAACAAATTGATAAAGCATGACAATAGGAAATCCATTACATCATTTAAGCCTTCCAGTCTAGACACCTATTACAAGTTCACCAAACCTAAAGTAATTATGATTGATGAATGGGTAACATAGTTTTCCAAAGACAAGAATGATCACAAGATTCTTAAAATGAGGTGGATAAAAGAGAAAGTGTTTAAGTTAATACAAAAGGTTGTATATCCAACCACCTATCTTAGTCCCCATTCAAGTATGCAATCACACTATTGAGCAAGTTATATGGTGAGAAGGATGTGACGCAATTTAAATAATCTTGGATCTCATTGATATGCCATTGGATATGCCAAGTAGTGGAGGTTGGGAAGGTGTTCAATTGGTCATATATATATTTTGCAACTATGGTGGATTCCATCTCAAGAGAAAAACATCGTGCTCTAGGAATTCACTCAAAATTTTTCATGTCATCATATTTGTTGGATGTCATGTGCACAACAAATCATTTCATTGGGATGAAATGGAAATGGAAGCCAAATGAAAAACTAAACCATGTTTACTGCCAACTCTTATGGGAACACAAATTTAGAAGTGACTACACAGGGATCTGCAATCACTTCATAGTTCATATGTATAATCTATTATTTTACAAATCATCCCCTTGTGTGATAGAAGAAGCAATGTAAGTCATAAGAACTTTTGAGGAATGGTATGTGATGAAAGGTTATACATACATTAGAGGGTTTGGAGCTACTAAACCCCTACGTTCACTACCTAAAGTTGTTCCAAATAAGCTAGCAATCCAAGAGGTATCCTATAAAACATACTTGCATGGATTTGGAGCTTCTCTTGCTAAATATAAGAAAGTTGTTTGGCCTACTTTGCCTATGTTTATAGTTTATTATAGTATAAACAATGTTGGAGTTTCCAAAACAGGAGGTGAAACTTTGGAATCCTATCACTTTGGAGAAGAAAGATTCCAATGACATGATCCTCTTAATGTGGTATCAAGACACTACATGATTCTCAAGTACACTTGGCCCTATCAACGTGAAGCCCAGAAAGAACAAGAATTATACAGTAAATCAAAACCTCATGAATAAGTATTAATAAGATAATAACAAAAACAAAATTCAAAGGGAAAAGAAAGAGAAAGAGGAGGTAATAAAAAAGAAATTAGATCAAGAAGCTAGAGACATGGCAGTAGAGCTAGAATGCATGAGGGAAGAAGAAGATGTTAAGGAAAGAATTGAAATAAAAGTTAAGAAAAAATAAGAAATATCATGCAACTAAAACAGATAGAAGAGAAAGAGAAGAAGAAGAAAAGGAGAGACAAAGATATCAAGAATATGAGAAAAAGAGAATTGAAGATGAAAGAATAGAAAATGAGGAAAGAGTGGCTACATAAGCTAAGAGAAAACAAGAATAAGAGCATAAAAAGAGGGATGGGGATCATAGGAATGTAACATAGAAAACAAGAGAAGGAATATCAAATTCATAGGAATTAGGTCCTCTAGAGATGAGAGATATGCCTACAATGTAGTCAATAACATAAGGTCACATTCTTTTTTTAGGACTAAACACAATACAAATATTGAACAAGTGGTTATTCTTGATTTGTTGGTTTTTTATAGGAAAAGGAAGAAAGTAATCAAGTCAACCCATAAGAAGATAAAGATTTAAAAGGATCATGAACTAATTGTTATGCTAGAGAGCCCTATTACTAAAGGAATAGATTTAGCAATTGTAGCTTGCTTACAATCAATTGAGTCAAATGTAATTGAAGTGGTAAAAGAATTGGAAGATTCTAAGAAAAAAATAAAAATGTTATAATACTAGGTTGAATATTATAAAGCATAAACAACCAACATCACTGAGTATAAGGCATGTGCAGTAGAAGTGTAGGATGTGTTGAATGTGGCTCAGAGGTTGTTGTATAAAAGATTACATGATTTACAGATGCATTTGTCAAAAAATTTGAAATTTTCAAATAAAGTTAAAGATAAAAAATGGCACAGTTGGAAGAGTACAAGTGGGCCTCGACAAAATCAAGAGATGGAAACAAGAAGAAATACAAGATCCTATAGATATTCCAAGGTTGAGTAATAAATACATTGAATGTAATCTTTTAACTCTGGAAAACTGGAAATCAACTTAAAGAAATTTAGAGAATACAGTCGAGGGATCCTTTAGAAAAAATCATTGTGTGTGGAAAGCATCTGAAAGAATAATCCAAAGATGTCATCTACCTTCAGTAGGAGAGACAAGTTCACCTAGAACATCAGAAGAGTGGGTGGAAGGCCTGGAAAATAATATAAAGTTGGAAAGAGTAGTGATTTAAAAAACTTTGGGCATAACTAAAGCAAGGTTAATGGAGTATATTTCAACTCCATAAAAAAAAAAAAGCATTCATTCATTCATCAATACCTTACAAAATGGTATGGAGCCAATGTCGAGAGAATCGTTCATGTATGGGGTGGCATTGGAGCAATTGGTTTTCCCAAGTATTGTTAATCTAGTGTCAATATATGAAAACTAGAGTAGATACTTTCAATATAAAGATAATGGGAGAATACAAATTTATTAAAAGAAAAATATGTATTGAAAACCAAAAGGTCAAAGGACACATTTCAAAAGTATAACTACCCAAAAGGAGTTGAAGGGTCATGAGGGAATACTCAAGAAGTAATTACTTTTGTACATCTATATATGAAATCACTTGGAAGGAGAAAGGGGTTTTTCTTATGGAAATTTTGTAAACTTCTTTAAAGAATGAGTGAGGAGAAGCCATTGTTGGCCAAGGTATTGAGACAAAAACTATGAGTCTAATTTTTTATGTGTAGGTAATTTCTTATGTTATTTGCTATAATTAGAATTGCTATAAGAATGGCTTCGAATGTGTGTATTGTTCATTAATTTAGAATGTAGTCTTACTTCTATCTGTATCTCAACTATTTGTCTATAGCCTGTGAATATGGAACTGTAATCATTTGTTTAATTATAGACTTTTCTTGTTTGATAGTTGTTATTTGTATTTATGTTATTATATATCTAACGAATTTTAATTGAAAGTGATGATAAAGGTACAATTGGTTTTGTGTTCAAAACTGCTAGTTGTTAGTTCAGAACTTGGCATTTAGAATAAATTTTCATTATGCATATAAAAAAAATTGCATTTTGCATATTATATTAGATATTAAAAGGTGATTGGGCCACAACTAGTACAACCCAAACCAATAACGGTTGTTGGGCCAGAATATGGATGGGTTTCCTATTTAAAACAGTGTGAGGTCTAATTGGGACCTTTCATTAAGAGAAAGCATACTATTGGTAGAAGAGGCATTTATCCCCATCAACACAATAGGAACCATGTCTCCTCAACCACATTCCTCCTAGATGATGAAGAATACTTTGACGTCATCACTTCTTTAATGAGTCTTTTTTATAACCTCCATCTAGATTCTCCTATTAACTACTTAAAGGGTCCTACCTACTTAATTAGTGCACCCTTATTTCCATCTCCCTTGGCACTATCATCATTCTCTCCTAACCAAGATCATGTCGTATGCCTAATAAAGGATTCTATGGCACCCAATTCCACGGTCATAACCCCAC
>ML797575.1:94335-113813 GCA_009831015.1 Picea engelmannii
ATATATATATATATATATATATATATATATATATGTCAGCTAGTTTTCTCCTACAACATTAGGTGGCATATCAAGAAAATGAAGTAAATCATCTCCCCTCCTAGATCATCTAGTGATGAAATAAACATCTTCCTATGTGGTTTGGTACCATATATCGTGACCAACCTTGAAGGGTTATCTGTCGTGATCATAGTGATTAATTAAATTGCACTATAACTTTATGTTCCCCTTGAGAGATTTATCCTCCTCAAAATACTTGAGGAGGCATACATCCCTTAAAAGGAAGTGAGTATGAGCAATCGTGAAAAGAGGAAACATATCCCTCTCCCTCTCCCAAACCTCCCAACCACACATGAAGTTATAAGAATCATCTTGTTGCTACATACAAACCTAGTTAGGAATATATATATATATATATATAGAGAGAGAGAGAGAGAGAGAGAGAGAGAGAGAGAGAGAGAGAGAGAGATTTGTACTAAATCACCATTAGTAATATTCATTCAATATTGAATTTAAATTTGATGCATTACAAATGTATAAAACAATCTAGTGTGCCTATTTTAGACAAGTGTTGCATGGCAACTTAGTCCCTGCCAAGCAGATTTGGAAATGAAAATGATAGCTAACACTCTATAACTATTGATAATGATAATGATTAAGGAACATTTTACATCTCATTATTGAAGAGATTTTAATATCTCTCATCCTATATACCATACTCACACTATTTAGCCTATGTTTAAGAATATTATAATAATAAATAATCTAATATTTATTTAGAAATTTATTTATTTATATAAGTAATTTTATAAAAACTAATTATATCAACTATTAACTATGGAAAAAAATCTACAAATTATTTTATTTGACATCATTTTTTTATTATTTTTTGTCCATAATTTTTTAATGAAAAAATATATTATTATGAATTTTTTAAATATAAATTTATAGGTACAAAATCTATTTCTTAGTGCTTCCTATTCTATTAGGTATAATCTTGTTTTAGCTAGGAGTATCTTGTAATGGTTGTTTCTTTTTTCTCTTAGGTTGCTTGTTATTGGGTGCTTTTGCACTTGCTCGATTTGGTTCCATGCATTTCTCGATGTACTTGGTCCTTATACTTCACATCCTTAAAGAAGTATTGGGGTTATGAGCATTTGAAAGAGAGAGTGCATCATTTGATAGTATTGAACCTTTGTTGTCCTACATCTATTTTTCAAAAAGAAAAATGCTTCTCACTTGTCTTGAAGTGGTTTCTTCGTGCATACATCACTTCCTCTCAAGTATTTATAGTTTTAGATTATATCTAATGGCTAGCCAAAGCCAAGAAGTTAGCTCAATTAATAATTGTCAATATTGTTTCACAGTTGGTTATTTTTGTACCAACATGTGTCAGTTCAAATCGCCAATATTAAATACACTAGTATGAAATGCATATTTTAGTATTTATGAAATATATAATTCCATATTGAAAATCTATTTTTTTAAATATATATATTTATTTTAGTATTTATGAAATATATAATTCCATATTGAAAATCTAATTTTTTAATTATATATTTGTATTTAAACCCATCATATGAAAAAGGACGTTACCTTAAAACATGCTTACATGTGTGAAATACTATGAAGACACTAAATACCAAATACGAAGAATCTAATTCTTTTAGTAGCATATACCAATATCCCATACAAAATATCAAATATCTTTCCACACTCATCCTATTCTATATTTTTCTTCTTTTAAATAAAGTCATTTACATTCATATTCCTTAATAAAAAAAATAAAAAAAATCTATTTATTGATTTTTCAATATAAAAATGTCAAAATCAATGTTACACTTTAGATATCTATATCCCGCTTTAGATATCTATACCTATCAAATCTGACGGATACGTATTTCAAAGAACTTCCACTACCTTCCACTCATGCTCTCCACTCTCGACCATGATGACATATCCATGTGTCACTGTGTGTCCGTGATTGGGGGAGAGGGAGGAGATGTTGACAACGAAGGACTACCATCTCATGTTAAGTTGGAAAATAAGGTAAGGACACCACGACGGAAAAAATGAGTGGTTTGAGTCGGTTAATCAGTTCATGTCAAAGAGAGTATGTGATTGGAGTCTGTCAGTGCCAGTGTAATGTAAAAAAAATTAGAAAGGACATTTATATTTTTTAAATAACAAGTGTGTACGGAATTCAGTAAGGTGATAGTTTTAATTAGGTATATTAATTATGTAATTAATTTTAAACATGAAAAGATGTGAAGGCAACAATAAGACTTCAAATATATTAACCAATTAGAAATCATGTAAAACAAATAATTTTATTGTATAAAAAATATATATTTATTTTCTTAAGTTAAACAATAACTTCCATACTTAAATTTAAAATGAAAAACAAATTAATGTCAAATCAATCACAAACTCAATACTATAATCCTTTGACATGGATTAATAAGCTTATCGCCTCTAGTGTGTCTATTTTAATTGCATGCACTACCTGCAATGCTCTATAAACTTCAACACCAAGATTGGTGTGCACAAGCACCATAAAGCAACGCTCTTTAGATCATGTCAATGTACCATGAGAACGAGGTATGTGCCTCCCTATTGTGGTTCATTGACAATACTAGATAGCACTATATACAACGTGTTTAGCCATCCCTAAACACAACAATGCAAGCAAAAAAAAAAAAAATTAATGAACACACTAGTGTGTCTAAATTTTAGTGTGCATAGTCACCATCTTCAGTGCACGTGCATTACTAGTAAGCATCGATACATGGTGCACTAATCCTTATAATCCCACCACAAATGGTTGGCAGTCCAATATGCTCTGTAGTGTGCCAAATTGAGCCAGTAACACATGTGGCAATGCAATGATTCATCCCCACATGTATTGATGTCATGATACATTGTTATCTTATGTTTATTGGAGTGCATAAAATAAGTTGTAGTATTGAATAACGATGTCTCTAGTCCATGTCAATGCACTGCATGTTGTAGGTGTATGAAAATTTGGCATGGTGATGCAACAACATGTTGGGATAACACTAGAGGTTGGGATAACACTAGAGATAGTGTGTTGAGTCATCCATGCATGCATCACATATAATGGCATAGATGCCTATGTTTTGTGGTTCATGTGAGTGGATATTACACCCCACGAACGATGCTTCATAACATTCCATAGTACATCAAATATTGTAATAAATTAGTGCATCAATCATATTCAAATGTTTAGTGCACATAGAATGGTGTGTAGAATTGTTTGTTGTGCGACCTATAAATGTATCATTGCATGGTGTATGAATTTACAAATGACCACATTGGTGACATTTGAAAAAAATGTGAATTTACAATCTAAATTGGAAAACTAAAATTGTGAAAATGTAAATTAGGATATATTAAGGAAATTACCCGGTCTCATTTCCACCATGGATGCATGGTTTTGTGGAAATCAAAAAATTCAATTCGAGGGGTTTTGACAAATTTAGAAATGATGTGGGTTTTCAAAATACAAATATGGTTTGTTATTTTTCTAAAATTTAACCCTATTGTAGTGTGCCCAGTATCATTATGCACTAGTGCACCCGGTATCACTACGAGTTAGTGTGGTTACATTTATATGGTACACCAATAAGTGATTTTTTTTCAAAATTGTTAACCCTAACATGACACACATGGTATTGTACACATAGGTGCATTTGTAGGTCTAGAACACACCACATTCTATTTTTTTTTAAATGATATTTTTTACAAAATTCGAGTTATTGTATTTAACCCTAAAATGACGCAGTATGTACCAAGACGAATTAGTGATGTTGTACGTGATATTGATCATTAGTTCTATTATATGTGTTAATTAGTACACACTGGGGTGGCATTTAAAAAGAAAACATGTTTTACAAAATTGGAGCACGGGAGGCCATTTTTGAATTCTTATGTGCAAGAGAACATTTAGATATACAAGTGTGTCGATGCATGTGATATCATTGAGCATCATTGCACTTTATTGTTTTTAGGTGCACAAATAAGAATACCTTCGCCCCCTTACCTCCACTAAAATGATAACAAGGAGAAGTGCTTCAATAAAAACACATGTAAAAGCTTATTTTACTTGCAGTTAGTATCCTTGCAATAATTATTAGGTGATTGTTCACTATCTTATTGATGATATTAATCATGATGGTTTTCTCTTATCGACATGCAATGGGATGAGTATGGTTGTGAGCCAACCACAAAAGAAGTTAAATATGCCTTGAACCATAATTATGTAACCATGGTGGATTATTTTATTTTATTTTTATATTTGGTAGAATCAATAATTGGGATGAGCTTGTACTCACGTCACATGGGGTTGATTCTTACCACTACCACTATAACCTCCAAGTGCACCGCACAGCCCCAAAGCACGACACACAGGCTAGTTGTGGTTCGAACCAGTGACATCACAAGGAGTGCCTTAACAATACACTCTATTGCCAACTGATCTACACCCCTAGGGGCTCCATGGTGGAAAATTTGAATCCTACGCTTGAGTTAACAAAAATTGTCTTTATATTTTTACTTATATGGATGGTACTACTCTAAGCATGGGAATTCATTCATTAATTGGTCCCTTTTATTATGTTCTTAAAACAACAGAGAAAACCTGAAGAAGAAGATGAGGATGTCAAGCCTTCTAACGATAGTGATGGATCAAAATCCATATCATTACCCAATGATTGATGATGATGATGGACCAATGTCTTAATTGTCCATATTTTACTATTATTGTTACTTAGATTCTCACCTCTTATCCTTATACATTTTCAAGAATTGTTGTATATAAGATTGACATTTACTTGGGGTGGTGATAAATCACTTATTACAAGTAGGACACAAATTATAGTGTGCATACACATGGAAATTTCTTTTGTGAAAGTTGTTTCACATTAATTGTGATATATTCAAATTGGTTGAATATTATTGCCCAAGGTGATATGAGGACTAAAAAAATTTCATGTATGTTTATATAGAGTTTAATGCCAAAAAGATATATTAGTCGACACACAATGGGAGTAAAATGATGTGAAATTGAAAATGGACTATCCATTGGAGTTTAATTAGACTAGTCTAATAAAATGGCCAATATAGTTGATTGGAATAAAAGGGATGCCAATTAGACACTAATGGACCAAATCAACTTAATTATAGAATAAGACACAAAACTGGCATAATTTGGATGTGGGGCGTGTTATCGCACAGTTTGTAGCTTGGGAAAATCTCAACCCAAGCAGGAAATGTGAGACACAACTAGGGACACCTATCATTGTCACCTCAATAGATATCCCCCTCGTTTTAGTGATGGACAATTCCAACACAAGGGAAGCTTCCCAGCTGACCCTAGGGGGATTGCAAGGGAGAATCCAAGGATAAAAATGAAGCACCCCTATAGGTCACAATGAAAGGTTCTAGGAGTTGGATGGGAGTTGAGTATCGGTCAAGGAAAGGTTTTCAATGGAGAGTACTTGCAAAACCAATGTTAGACAACCAAAACCAGTAGCAAATATGATAAACGTAGCCCTAGAACATGAGGGGAATCAGCAAGAACCCTTAATGTCCCAAAATTGAAGCATACAATAGTAATATATCAGTAATGAGATAGTTATAACAGCTGCAATTATATCATCTAATTCAACATATGAAATTGGATCAATGAGCACACAACTTAGAGATAATGTTCCAATGCTTAGCATAATGAATTAGATGACAATAGAAGGTTGTAAAAGTAAGTTATCCGCAAGATTTATGACAGCCTTATGGTTGTAGCTTACTTTTGCTACAACAACAATATTTAACCGTGGAAATCAACAAGTAAATGGCTCAAAATGACGCTTAAGACAAACACTTTCAATTCCAATGATCAAACAATGATTTCCTTAGTTAAATTGCAAGTAAAACGAAATATAGTAACAATTATATCAGCCCTAATGGTTGTATTTGGGCATAGGAGGGTGGTGTCACCCCTTTTTCATGTCTTCGGGCCATGTCCAAGTGCTAGAAACTTCATTTAAAGTGCAATGTTCATCCTTCAAGGCCTCCAATGAGTGGGGTGCAACATCCATCCAATGGGCTTTCAAGCCCATATGAAGGTCCAAGTGGCTTAGTCCCTCCATGAATGTCTTCCATCGGGCAAGGTCCTACAAAGACAAGCAAATAAACCCTCCAAGGGTCCATAAGTCATATGTATCATACCAAGTAAGCCACATTTAATAGAAGAACCACCCAAACACATGCATTAAATCCCCCCTTTTCAAACTAAACAAATGATCAAAGATCTTATAAACTTTACCAAATTTGGGTATGGGAGGGTTGTCACGGTGCACTATTGGGTAGGCCAATCCCCAAGTCAAGAAATGTTTCCCAAGAATACCTTCTCTAGGCCATGTAGTGAATATGAGGTGGATGGTGGTAGGACTTTTGGGCATGGGGTTCCAGACATATCAAGGGCTCATATTGTCTCATTTATGGGTGCCTTTGTGGAGGGTGTTCTACATCCCTTTGTTTACAATGAAACATTATTCCAAGCCCTTTATTTGCCTTTTTTTTATGGTCCAAACATTGAGTGATATGTAGGAAAGAAAAGGAGAACTGCAATGCCACTGGAAGTTAGAATACATTGAGTGCCATATGCATTAGAAATTAAAATACACGGCAGTGCATTCCCCCATCAAGCGAGACATTTTTTATCCAGTCTTCTTTTAAAGGTCCTTCATTTTTATGCAGAAGCATTTCATTGCTCTTGAGACCTTAGGGCGACCATTTAGAAGGATTAGTTATGGATTTTGACTCTTGCCAGCTACAACGCTTATGGGCCTTTATCCCCTTCTTCTCATGAAATGAGGTACATGCCCTTCTTGGGGTCAGTGAACCCAAAAACCCAAAAGATGAGGAAATTGAGGGGACAAGGTGTGGAAAGTGGTAAGTATGAGCGGGAATGTACAATGACCCTTCAAGGAGACCCCCTAGTAGCAACCATTTTCCCAAGGGCGACCCACTTAGTAGGAAACCATGTCAACCACCAAGGTGAAATAAGGAAAAAGGTATAATTTCCAAGCAAACATTCCATAATCAAGAAAGGACCCTTTGCAACATGCTCAAATGCTTCAATTATTAAAGTGACACTTACCATGATAGTGGGCTTGTACCTCATGAAGAAAGACATGTTGTCCTTTCTGGGCTAGGCTGGTGTGGCAGATGTTGCTATGCTGCTAACGATGAATGGTAATGTGTGGTGGAGAGGAGGGGCTATGTCTGCTCAATGTGGGCTCAATTGGTCATTTGGATCTTGGAACTCCATGTCTTCTACCTGCAGACCTTGAGACATCATATCCTTAGTTACCCCTAGACTGGGGGGTAATAGGGTAAATGCCACTAAAACACAGATAAGTTTTAGATGCAAAGAAAATTCTAATAAGATGATAAAAATTCACAAAAAAGACACAAAGCACCACTATGTTGACGTGAATATAAATAAAAAAAACCTAAAACTAGAAGCAAAAATGATGCAAAAAAGACTCAAATGGGAAGCATGTGATACTAAAACTAGATGCAAGCATGACATGTATGCGA
Source organism: Picea engelmannii (assembly GCA_009831015.1). NCBI lineage: Eukaryota > Viridiplantae > Streptophyta > Pinopsida > Pinales > Pinaceae > Picea > Picea engelmannii. The sequence continues at coordinate 101,959 of ML797575.1, forward strand.
CACAATTTAGACTCATGTAGGATGCACACTAGATGGAGAAATGAAGCAACAATGATGCCTACACAAATAGTACTACTTCATTGTAACCAAAATGCCTATGTGGCACGACTAAGACACAAATAAGCAAATTGCATAAAAAATGGAGCACAATTGAGACACAATTAAGAAAAAAAGTATATAAAGAGACATAATTAAGATGCAAAAACAAAATGAAAGATGCACAAGAGATGCAAAAAATGACACAAAGAGACGTATGAACATTTTTTAACGAAAGAAAGGTTGCAAATGAGACACAAAACATAATTCCACCCATAGCATCAATTTTTGTGTCTCAAAAAATCTAAAAGAAAAAGGCCCATGTCACAAAAAATGATGGCAAGGCATGAATTGTAGTAGTAATGTGATATAGGAGCATCCCTGGTCTTGGCAACTATTATGCATACAAATTGAAGTTTGTTTATGTTTGATGAGAGTCAAACATAATGATACTACCTAATATTGGTATATTTTGGAACTAAGTATCACTATTAGCTTATATATTTCTAAATATTTGATACAAATTAATGAAGTTTCATCCTATTGAATGAATTATGCATACAAGTTACAAGTGATGGAAAATAGATATGCTAAGAAATATCTACATGCCAATCATGAAGAAGTTTTGACCAAAGGAGACTTGTGTATGACCCCTCTCACAAAGCTTCATTTGACTACTTTTATGACCCAAAATACAACACCAAAAATCCTTTAGAAGATCAACATACATAATGGATGATTGAACTTGTAAATAAAAAACAAATACAAACACTAGTATTTATTTGTTTGAATTGATGGTTGCTAATGATGATAAACACAACCCTAATTGAATATGCACATGCACTTCTTAGTGTATTGTTATTATTGACAACTAAGCATACCATGTTAATGAAATAAAAGGGTGAATTATGTCATAGCATAATTGAAACAATTCAAAAAGCAACCAAATTGTTGGAAAATGGAACAAATTGAACCAATTGAATGTAAATGGATTGGACTATCGAAATCCCTAGCTTGTGTATAAATTTTTAACCCTCCATAGATGAGTTGCTTATGGTAGTTGTAGAAGGCCCTTGGCCATGAATGGACTATAGTTTATAATTGTAGTAAGGTAGAGTATGTGAATTGTATTTAAACCGGAATGCATAGATATATGTTAAGTGTATTTATGTTAGTCAATGTTTGATGGTCGCTGTGATTGTGTGTTGTATTTTATTTAGAGTTTATATCATTTATGTTTAAATTATGTTATTAATTTTCATATTGAATGTCTATTAATGAGTTGAATTGTAGAAGATTATGATTGTGTTAAATTCTATCTTGAATGTAACTGATGATGTTGAGATGGCATGGAACTAATTTGTAGAAAGTATGTTCATTTGAGTTGTTTTTGTAGAATTATTGCATTTGTAGAGGGACATTTTCTTTATTACATCAAATGACATCGGAGCAAGTTGAATCCACAGTTGAGGAGGACCAGAGAGCCCTTGGTATTAGATTGAATAATCTATGAAATTTGGTGACGTGGGGAGCTCACATGAAGAGATCCCATGACAAAATTAGTGTGTTGGAACAAACAGGAAGATGTCGTGGAAGACATGGGAGATTAGACGATGCAGAAGATGTGGATGACCTTGCAATGATGGTAAGGAAAACTATGGTAATAATGGATATCATGGAGGAAACCCAGAGGAATGGTACTTCACATGTGTTGCATGATGACAGTGATGTTGAAGCAAAATTAGAGACTATGAGAGAAGAAATAAAATAAAAAGTGACAGTTGAGGAGAGAATAATTAGAGTAATCAGAGGCATTAGCGGTAAACCTGGACTTAAAAATCATGTATGCTATGGAACTTTAAATCTCAAGGAATTGATAGATTGGATAGGAGAAATGGAAAATTTCTTTGAATTTTAGTATATTAGAGATCGCATGAGGCTTAGGGTAGCTCGTACAAAATTAAAGAGTCATTCATACTTCTTTATGGTGGGATAACTTGTAGTTGAATAGAGAAGGTAGTGGTAAAGAGAATATTAAAACTTGGGATAGGATGGTGTCAAAGTTGGAAAGTAAATTTTACCTATAGATTTATTGACAAGGCTAAGTTAGCCTATGCAATCAGTAGGGATTTTCTCCAATGAAAGGTCCTAATTAGACCTTACAATGTTTCAAACAGAGAGTCCATATGGTTTATGACCTGATAAACTTTAAATTGTTTTGAGTACTTTTACCTGTTGCAACTCAATCCATTGTTTAGGTTTTTGGGGGATGCAATAAATGAGATGCAACTAATCTAATATGCAAAGTTCAAAATGATGCCCAAGATAAACTAACAAAACCAACAAGGTAAGCATAGCACCAAATATATTATTGCTTTGTACCTGTTACCCCCCTCGACCTAGGGGTAACTAAGGAGATCATGTCCCAAGGCCCACAGGTAGAAAACATGGAGTGCCGAGAGCCAGATTAACCAGCAAAGCCTAGAAACCCCCTTGATTTTCCTCCCATCACAGATCAACCAAGGCTCATCACATTCAAGAAACCCAGGGTATGGGGCATGGTAATCTAGTGTCACCATGAGGTATGGTTAGTCCTTTTTTCATGCAAGGTGTTGTGTCTAATTTATTGGGCATGTAAACAAGGATATTTGGTTGAAGTTGGATAGTGGATCACTTGCTTGAGAATTTGTCTTGGTTTCCTTGTTTCACCTTGGTGGTCAACTTCTTTACCCTAGTCTTGTGTTGTCACCACCTAGGGAAAAGGGGTAATACTGGGGGGGGGCTCCCAAGGGTAACGTTCCGCTCTCGATCATACTTAACATTTTCCATCATAAATCCTTTCATATATCCCAAACTTTGGCTATGGCACATTCTCTCATATATATATATATATATATATATATATATATCATTGCTAGATTATAAAGGCCAGCATAAAATCCTCGTGCCAGCTTGAGATCTACCCCCTCTAATGGTATTCTCCCATGTTTGGATGCGAATGAATGCACCAATTATAAAGGACTATTTCCCAATAAAATATAAAGGAATGAAGCTTGAAACTTTATAAAGGGGAATTGCAAATAATAATTGGGTATCAAAACGAAAAATAATGGGTTCAGAATGCAAAAAGTATCGACGAAAGGGTATCTCAAGCAAGCAAGCGCCACCTCTACAAAGGCGCTCATAGAAATGGATATCATAAGCCATGAAGTAAGCCTAATACCATACCACACTCATACTTTCTCTTGATGGATTTTTAATTTCCCTTGTCACTCTCGGGACCTATCTCTCTACTTGGGTAACTTATTGTTCAGGTGACACACCTAATAGGGTTGGATGAAGGCCCTCCCATACCTAAACTTGGTAACCTTCACAAGGTCTTGGGCTTAGGTTATACTTGAAGGGGATATTAGGGTGAATTGTTCTACATGGATTCTATCTAAAACATCAACTTACTTTGCATGATTTAAGGACTAACGTGTCTTATGAACATTGGTTTACTTTGTCTTATATTATGTGTTGTTTTGAATGCCTCTGACATGGTTCTTTGAGGGACGTTTGGGGTTGTTCCTAGGACATTGTGCCACATTGCAGGACTTTGGCACATGTGATGAAGAGTAGTGAGTTATCCAATGACTCAATGTCCTCGGACAGTGGCTCTCACATCCTTGGAACCTTGGGTGATGGACATATGGGCTTGGTTTTGAGCAGGTTGATCATTATGCCACATACATGGGTTGGAATCCCACAAGATGGGCAGAGCACCCCAGCGATTTTGTGCATAGAGGATGGAGGATGTTTCCTTTGGAGGCACTCTAGCATGGCTAGGAGATGAGTCATCACATATTTTCACTTGGACACTAGCCTTTGGAGGTTTGGACATCACCCACCTGGCCTATGATGTCACCATGGAAGGTTGGGGTTTGATGGAGATGATGTTTGTATGCATAAAATACGTTGTACTATTGAACAATGATATTGCTAGTCCATGTCAATGCATTGCATGTTGTAGGTGTATGCAAATTTGGCATGGTGATGGAACAATATGTTGGGATAACACTAGAGGTTGGGATAACACTAGATATAGTGTTTTGAGTCATCCATGCATGCATCACATATAATGTTATAGATGCTTATGTTTTGTGGTTCATGTGAGTGGATGTTACACCCCATGAATGATGCTTCATAACATTCCATACTACATCAAATATTTTAATAAATTGGTGCATCAATCATATTCAAATGTTCAGTGCACATAGAATGGTATGTAGCATTGTATTTTGTGCGACCTATAAATGTATCATTTCCTAGTGTATGAATTTACAAATGACCACATTGGCGACATTTAAAAATTTTGAAAAAATGTGAATTTACAAGCTAAATTGGAAAGTTATAATTGTGAAAATGTAAATTATGATATATTAAGGAAACTATCCGATCTCATCTCCACCATAGAGGCATGGTTTTGTGGAAATCAAAAAATTCAATTCAAGGGGTTTTTACAAATTTATAAATGATGTGGGTTTTCAAATACAAACATGGTTTGGTTTTTTTTCTAAAATTTAACCCTATTGCAGTGTGCCCAGTATCATTATGTACTACTGCACCTAGTATCACTACGAATTAGTGTGGTTACATTTCTATGGTGCACCAATAAGTGACTTTTTTTTCAAAATTGTTAACCCTAACATAACACACATGGTATTGTACATATCGGTGCATTTGTAAGTCTAGAACACACCACATTCTATTTTTTTCAAACGATATTTTTTACAAAATTTGAGTTATTGTATTTAACCCTAAAGTGACGCAACATGTTATTGATCATTAGTTCTATTGTATGTGCTAAATAGTACACACTAGGGTGGCATTTAAAAAGAAAACACGTTTTACAAAATTGGAGCACAGGAGGACATTTTTTAATTCTTATGTGCAAGAGAACATTTAGATATACAAGTGCATCGATGCATGTCTTATCATTGAGCATCACTGCACTTGATTGTTTTTAGGTGAACAAATAAGAATACCTTCGCCCCCTTACGTCCACTAAAATCATAACAAGGAGAAGTGCTTCAATAAAAACACATGTAAAAACTTTTTTTCCTTGCAGTTAGTATCCTTGCAATAGTTATTAGGTGATTATGTAATGATGATATTAATTATGATGGTTTTCTCTTATCGACATGCAATGGGATGAGTATGGTTGTGAGCTAATCACAAAAGAAGTTAAATATGCCTTGAACCATAATTATGTAACCATGGTGGATTATTTTATTTTATTTTTATATCTGGCAGAATCGGCAACTGGATCGGGCTCGTACTCACGTGACATGGGGTCGATTCTTACCACTGCCACTATAACCTCCAAGTGCACCGCAAAGCCCCCAAGCAAGACACACGGGCTAGTTGAGGTTTGAACCAGCAACATCACAAGGAGTGCCTTAATAGTACACTCTATCGCCAACTAATCTACACCCCTAGGGGCTCCATGGTGGAAAATTTGAATCCTACGCTTGAGGTAACAAAAATTGTCTTTATATTTTTACTTATATGGATGGTACTACTCTAAGCATGGGAATTCATTCATTAATTTGTCCTTTTTATTATGTTCTTAAAACAACAGAGAGAACCTGAAGAAGAATATGAGGATGTCAAGCCTTCTAATGATAGTGATGGATCAAAATCCATATCATTACCCAATGATTGATGATGATGATGGACCAATGTCTTAATTGTCCATATTTTATTATTATTGTTACTTAGCTTCTCACCTCTTATCCTTATACATGTTCAAGAATTGTTGTATATAAGATTGGCATTTACTTGGAGTGGTGATAGATCACTTATTACAAGTAGGACACAAATTATAGTGTGCATACACATGGAAATTTCTTTTGTGAAAGTTATTTCACATTAATTGTGATATATTCAAATTGATTGAATATTATTGCCCAAGGTGATGTGAGGACTAAAAAAATTTCATGTATGTTTATATAGAGTTTAATGCAAAAAAGATATATTAGTAGACAGATAATGGGTGTAAATTGATGTGAAATTGAAAATGGACTCTCCATTGGAGTTTAATTAGACTAGTCTAATAAAATGGCCAATATAGTTGATTGGAATAAAAGGGATTCCAATTAGACACTAATGGACCAAATCAACTTAATTATAGAATAAGACACAAAACTGGCATAATTTGGATGTGGGGCGTGTTATCGCACAGTTTGTTGTTTGGGGAAATCTCAACCCAGGCAGGAAATGTGAGACACAACTAGGGACACCTATCATTGTCACCTCAATAGATATCCCCCTCGTTTTAGTGATGGACAAGTCCAACACAAGGGAGGCTTCCAAGCTGACCCTAGAGGGATTGCAAGGGAGAGGCCAATGATAAAAATGAAGCACCCCTATAGGTAACAATGAAATGTTCTAGGAGCTTGATGGGGGTTGAGTATCGGTCAAGGAAATATTTTCAATGGAGAGTACCTACAAAACCAATGTTAGACAACCAAAACCAATACCAAATATGATAAACATAGCCCTAGAACATGAGGGGAATCAGCAAGAACCCTTAATGTCCCAAAATTGCAGCATACAACAGTAATATATCAGCAATGATATAGTTATAATAGCTGCAATTATATTTCAACATATGAAATTGGATCAATGAGCACACAACTTAGAGATAATGTTCCAATGCTTAGCACAATGAATTAGATGACAATAGAAGGTTGTAAAAGTAAGTTATCCGCAAGATTTATGACAGCCTTATGGTTGTAGCTTACTTTTTCTACAAAAACAATATTTAAACGTGGAAATCAACAAGGAAATGGCTCAAAATGATGCTTAAGTCAAACACTTCCAATTCCAATAATCAAACAATGATTTCCTTGGTTAAATTGCAAGTAAAACGAAATATAGTAACAATTATATCAGCCTTAATGGTTGTATTTGGGCATAGGAGGGTGATGTCACCCCTTCTTCATGTCTTCGGGCCATGTCCATGTGCTAGAGACTTCTTTTCAAGTGCAACGTTCATCCTTCAATGCCTCCAATGAGTAGGGCGAAACATCCATCCAATGGGCTTTCAAGCCCATATGAAGGTCCAAGTGGCCTAGTCCCTCCATGAATGTCTTTCCATCAGGCAAGGTCCTACAAAGACAAGAAAATAAACCCTCCAAGGTTCCATAAGTCACATGTATCATACCAAGTAAGCCACATTTAATAAAAGAACCACCCAATCACGTGCATTAAATCCCCCCTTTTCAAACTAAACAAATGATCAAAGATCTTATAAACTTTGCCAAATTTAGGTATGGGAGGGTTGTCATAGCTCCCTATTGGGTAGGCCAATCCCCAAGTCAAGAATGTTTCCCAAGAAGACCTCTCTAGACCATTTAGTGAATATGAGGTGGATGGTGGTAGGAATTTTGGGCATGGGATTCCAGACATATCAATGGCTCGTATTGTCTCATTTATGGGTGCCTTTGTGGAGGGTGTACTACATCCCTTTGTTTACAATGCAACATTATTCCAAGCCCTTTATTTGAGTTTTTTTTGTATGGTCCGAACATTGAGTGATATGTAAAAGGAAAGAAAAGGAGAACTGCAATGCCACTTGAAGTTAGAATACATTGAGTTCCATATGCATTGGAAATTAAAATACACCGCAATGCATTCCCCCATCAAGCGGGACATTTTTTGTCCATCTTTCTTTTAAAGGTCCTTCATTTTTATGGAGAAACATTTCATTGCTCTTGGTACCTTAGGGAGACCATATAGAAGGATTATTTATGGCTTTTGAGTCTTTCCATCTACAACACTTTTGGGCCTTTATCCCCTTCTTCCCATGAAATGAGGTACATGCCCTTCTTGGGGTCAGTGAACCCAAAAACCCAAAAGATGAGGAAATTGAGGAGACGAGGTGTGGAAAGTGGTAAGTATGAGCGGGAATGGTACAATGACCCTTCAAGGAAACCCCCTAGTAGAAACCCTTTTCCCAAGGGTGACCCACTTAGTAGGAAACCATGTCAACCACCAAGGTGAAATAAGGCAAAAGGTATAATTTCCAAGCAAACATTCCATAATCAATAAAGGACCCTTTGCAACATTCTCAAATGCTTCAATTATTAAAGTGACACTTACCATGATATTGGGCTTGTACCTCATGAAGCAAGACATGTTGTCCTTTCAGGGCTAGGCTGGTGTGGCGGATGTTCTTATGCTGCTAACGATGAATGGTAATGTGTGGTGGAGAGGAGGGGCTATGTCTGCTCAATGTGGGCTCAGTTGGTCATGTGGCTCTTGGGACTCCATGTCTTCTACCTGCGGACCTTGAGACATCATATCCTTAGTTACCCCTAGACTGGGGGGTAACGGGGTAAATGCCACTAAAACACAAATAATTCTTAAATGCAAAGAAAATTCTAATAAGATGATAAAAAGACACAAAGCACCACAATGTTAACGCCAATATAAATAAAAACACTAAAACTAGAAGGAAAAATGATGCAAAAAATACTCAAATGGGAAGCATGTGATACTAAAACTAGATGCAAGCATGACATGTATGTGACACAATTTAGACTCATGCATGATGCACACTAGATGGAGAAACGATGCAACAATGATGCCTACACAAATAGTACTACTTCATTGTAACCAAAATGCATATGTGGCACGACTAAGACACAAATAAGCAAATTGTATAAAAAATAGAGCACAATTGAGACACAATTAAGAAAAAAAAGTATATAAAGAGACATAATTAAGATGTGAAAACAAAACGAAAGATGCACAAGAGATGCAAAAAATGACTCAAAGAGACGTATGAGCATTTTTTAATGAAAGAAAGGTTGCAAATGAGACACAAAACATAAGGCCACCCATAGCATCAATTTTTATGTCTCAAAAAATCTAAAAGAAAAAGGCCCATGTCACAAAAAATGATGGCAAGGCATGAATTGTAGTAGTAATGTGATGTAAGAGCATCCCTGGTCTTGACAACTATTATGCATACAAATTGAAGTTTGTTTATGTTTGGTGAGAGTCAAACATAATGATATTATTTGGTATATTTTGGAACTAAGTATCACTATTAGCTTATATATTTCTAAATATTTGATACAAAATAATGAAGTTTCATCCTATTGAATGAATTATGCATACAAGTTACAAGTGATTGAAAATAGATATGCTAAGAAACATCTACATGACAATCGTGAAGAAGTTTTGACAAAGGAGACTTGTTTATGACCCCTCTCACAAAGCTTCATTTGACTACTTTTATGACGCAAAATACAACACCAAAAATCCTTTAGAAGATCGACATACATAATGGATGATTGAACTTGTAAATAACAAACAAATACAAGCACTAGTATTATTTGTTTGAATTGATGGTTGCTAATGAAGATAAACACAACCTTAATTGAATATGCACATGCACTTCTTAGTGGATTGTTATTATTGACAACTAAGCATGCCATGTTAATGAAATAAAAGGGTGAATTATGTGATAGCATAATTGAAACAATTCAAAGAGAAACCAAATTGTTGGAAAATGGAACAAATTGAACCAATTGAATGTAAATGGATTGGACTGTCGAAATCCCTAGATTGTGTATAAATTTTTAACCCTTCATAGATGAGTTGCTTATGGTAGTTGTAGAAGGCCCTTGGCCATGAATGGACTATAGTTTATAATTGTAGTAAGGTGGATTATGTGAATTGTATTTCAACCTAAATGCATAGATATTTGTTAAGTGTATTTATGTTAGTCAATGTTTGATGGTCGCAGTGATTGTGTGTTGTATTTTATTTAGAGTTTATATCGTTTATGTTTAAATTATGTTATTCATTTTCATATTGAATGTATATTAATGAGTTGAATTGTAGAAGTTTGTGTTTGTGTTAAATTCTATATTGAATGTAACTGATGATGTTGAGATGGCATGGAACTAATTTGTATAAAGTATGTTCATTTGAGTTGTTTTTGTAGAATTATTGCATTTTAGAGGGGCATTTTCTTTATTACATCAAATGGCATCAGAGCAGGTTGAATCCACAGTTGAGGAGGACCAGAGATCCCTTGGTATTAGATTGAATAATCTATGAAAGTTGGTGACGTTGGGAGCTCACATGAAGAGGTCCCATGACAAAATTAGTGTGTTGGAACAAACATGAAGAGGTCGTGGAAGACATGGGAGACTAGACGATGCAGAATATGTGGATGACCTTGCAATGATGGTAAGGAAAACGATGGTAAGAATGGATATCATGGAGGGAACCTAGAGGCAAGGTACTTCACATGTGTTGCATGATGACAGTGATGTTGAAGCAGAATTAGAGACTATGAGAGAAGAAATAGAATAAAAAGTGACAGTTGAGGAGAGGATAATTAGAGTAATCATAGGCATTAGTGGTAAACCTGGACTTAAAACTCATGTCTGTTATGGAACTTTAAATCTCGAGGAATTGATAGATTGGATAGGAGAAATGGAAAATTTCTTTGAATTTTAGTATATCAGAGATCGCATGAGGCTTAGAGTTGCTCATACAAAATTAAAGAGTCATTCATACTTCTTTGTGGTTGGATAACTAGTAGTTGAATAGAGAAGGTAATGGTAAAGAGAATATTAAAACTTGGGATAGGATGGTGTCAAAGTTGGAAAGTAAATTTTACCTATAGATTTATTGACAAGGCTAATTTAGCCTATGCAATCAGTAGGGATTTTCTCCATTGAAAGGTCCTAATTAGACCGTACAATGTTTCAAACAGAGAGTCCATATGGTTTATTACCTAATAACCTTTAAATGGTTTTGAGTGGTTTTACCTGTTGCAGCTCAATCCATTGTTTAGGTTTTTTGGGGATGCAATAAATGAGATGCAACTAATCTAATATGCAAAGTGCAAAATGATGCCCAAGATAAACTAACAAAACCAACAAGGTAAGCATAACACCAAATATATTATTGTTTTGTACCTATTACCCCCCTCAGCCTAGGGGTAACTAAGGAGATCATATCTCAAGGTGCACAGGTAGCAAACATGGAGTGTCAATATCCAGATTAACCAACAAATCCTAGAAACCCTCCTAATTTTCCTCCCATCACAGATCAACCAAGGCTCATCACATTCAAGCAACCTAGGGTATGGTGCATGGTAATCCAGCGTCACCATGAGGTATGGTTAGTCATTTTTTCATGCAAGGTGTTGTGTCGAATTTATTGGGCATGTAAAGAAGGATATTTGTTTGAAGTTGGATAGTGGATCACTTGCTTGAGAAATTGGCTTGGTTTCCTTATTTCACCTTGGTGGTCAGCTTATGTACCCTAGTCTCATGTTGTCATCGCCTAGGGAAAAGGGGTAATACTAGGGGGCCCTCCAAAGGGTAACGTTCTGCTTCCGATCATACTTAACATTTTCCATCATAAATCCTTTCATATATCCCAAACTTTGGCTTTGGTGCATTCTCTCATGATATATATATCATTGCTATATTATAAATTCCACCATAAAATCCTCAGGTCAGCTTGTGTAGTGTACCCTTTTCACTACCGAGGCTTTCAAACCTCTCGCTAACCAATCACATTTTAATTCTCAGAATAAACATATAGTTACTGATATAATTAGACAATCCATAGCTTTCAATAGTAATTCATTTACATAGCGGAAAAACATGATAACAGATCCAGTACAGTCATGATAAAATGTGGTAAAAATATAATTAAACACTTATCTTGTGACAGTGGAGAAATCCACCAACCAAATGCAGGCCTTCCACGAACCTCCCAGTCGTAGACCGCACTGCTCC
>ML797575.1:119946-133827 GCA_009831015.1 Picea engelmannii
AATGTTGGAGGTTTAATTTTATTCATCTCTCCTTTCAATTCCTCCCTTCCAGATTTTTTATGTTTTCTGGTAGGGGATGGACTCGAACTGTTGTGTGTCTCCCTGTTCGAATGTTTTTGGGAGCGACTGTGATGTCGGCTACCACTCCTCAATCTACTTCTTCTCCCATGATTTCTACGACTCTATGTCGTACCTGAGTCTCTTCCCTTCTCAAGTTTCTTCTCTATTCTTTCCAGGCTCTTCAAGAATTTTAAGTTTATTTCCCCTTGCCGATCCATGACTTTCATGAGATTTCGGCTATCATCTCGACGCTCCTTGGCCTCTCTTTGCAGCCCTTCAATGATTTTCATCATGTGTCCTTCCTTATCCATCTCTTTTCCATGCCCATTAGAGTTCGATCCTTCGACTCCCAGGTTAACATCATTTCCTTCCTGTTCATCTTCTATTTCAGGGGTAAACTGCACTTTTCCCCACTCCATACTCGGCGTTGATTAACTGGGGTTCTAGCCTTCGTTGAACTCTGCACACGCACTCTGTGCAATTAAATTTGAAATTTGTCAGGCCATTAAACCTTCACAAACAATCCACAATATTTATAAGCCAGTTCGAACAAAATAAAAGACATTTTGGTTTTAATAATTTTCTTGAACTGGAAGTATCATGTATCTCTTCCATTTCTTTGCGTTTGAGGCAATTTCCCAAACAGTTCTGGCACTCGTCAGTCTTCTGCAATATAATGCGCAGACGACTCGAATTTGTCGAGCCTTCGTTTCTTGACAATTCGTCATATTTCATAACCATCGATGTTTAATAAAGTGTTTCAATTTCACGAATTGTCTGAGCTTTGTTCAGCTCTGTGTTTTTCGGGTGTCTAAAACTTCAATTCCCGATATTTCGGGACTTTCGGGACCTTGAGTTTCGGTACCCAGGACTTCGAGTTTTCGGAACTTCCATCTTCTCGGCATTTCGGGACTTCAGGTTTCGGGGTTTCGGCCCACGAGGCTTTCAAACCTGCTTTGTTCTCCAAACCCCGACTTCTGAAATTCTGACTCACTCTACCCTACGGGTCCACAACACAGTTGTCGCCCACTACCACGATGGCACGTGGCAAGTTCATGAGGGTCCACGTCGCTTTCAACGACGTCATCGGGTCCCACCTTTCTCGCTTCTCTTCTCGTCCCCATTGGCACGTGGTACAACTCCACTTGTCCATGTTCATTCCTAGAAAAATTTGACGGTCAGATCTTCCTCAGATCTACGGCGCAAATCCTTTCGAGGTTTTGGGCTTCCAAACGCTGATGCGCTCTAACTCCCGTTAGCCCTCCGGCTAGACTCAGGGCTCACATGACCTCCCCTTACACGACCACATTCATACCTCCTATCAGGGTTTCAGACTTTCCAAAGCCGAAACACAAGTGTTTTCAGGATTCGTGATTCCCCGAACCCCGATTTTCGATGGATGACTCTTCTATCGGGACTTTCCCTGATTGCCTGGATTACTGCCACGCGTCCACAACGAATGGACGATCCTGATTCAATCTCGGGACTTTGGGACTTTTGATTCCCCGATGACAAAATCCTTTGTCAACTCAAAACCCTGGTAGCCTGTATACCGACGGGTCGCTCGATCTCCACCACGTGTCTCAACTGTTGGATGGCTCGGATCAAATCTCGGGACTTCGCCCGGTGCAAGATAAAAAAACGCTCACCTATGTGAGTCTGGGTGTCCGGATCTCCGAATTGGACGATCGCATGACGCGTGTCCTTCCTCAGTCGGACGGCTCAGGTCATTGTCGGGACTCTTACTATGAAAATTCCCGACCTCCTGACATTGTGACTCCCGATATCGCGATTCCCGATTTCCCAAAATGGGAAATCTCACGACACGTGTCCTCTGTCTTTCAGACGGTTTAGATCTATTTTGGAGCTTTTGCCCCTAGTTTCTGAGGTTTAACCTTCAGACACCTCCCGGCAGATCCAACGGTTGTCGGGTTTTCCGGTCGAGATCTGACGGCTCATACGGTTTCTAACTAACTCGGGATTTTGCGTATCGCAATTTCCACACTCCTGTGCCATTTCCAAAGGAATTTTAATCCTTACGCACATTTTTCCAGATCCAACGGTCACGAGGGCTCGCCTTCCCTCCCGAACAGATCTTAAGGTTCTAACACCATTGGTGTAGAGACCTGTCTCCCCGTGGCCATAGACCACACCAGCCTGCGGTTTCATAGCACCGCTATACTTCATGAGTTCTTAATAAAAACTCGTCAAGTGTCTCCTGGATGCTTCAGAGCAAACCAGGGTCTGAAATTGGTCCTCCCGACTCAATTTCCCCTCGCATTCTCAGTCCAAAGACCGCTCCACTGGCCCATCTAGGCTCAGTGTCGAAACCTTGGCTCTGATACCAAATTGTAGTGTACCCTTTTCACTACCGAGGCTTTCAAACCTCTCGCTAACCAATCACATTTTAATTCTCAAAATAAACATATAGTTACTATTATAATTAGACAATCCATAGCTTTCAATAGTAATTCATTTATACAGTGGAAAAACATGATAACAGATCCAGTACAGTCATGATAAAATGTGGTAAAAATATAATTAAACACTTATCTTGTGACAGTGGAGAAATCCACCAACCAAATGCAGGCCTTCCACGAACCTCCCAGYCGTAGACCGCACTGCTCCTCAACTCAACAGTGGGTCACCCCCGAGCTAGGACTGAGCTCCACCCCAGGGCAAGGAATCCAGACTCAGGCTGAGGTTACAGGGAATTCAGTCACACACAACCACCAGGAAGAATGCTCTCCCAGGAATCTCCCACGCTCACTGCCCACAGACCCTCATTCCCCACATGCTTGTTCCACCCCAGGAGAGTGCACCTTCTCTGTCACCTGGACAATCCTTCGGCTGCCAGTCTCCCTTACCTTGGGTTACAGGAACAGACCGGACCGGAAGTCTCCGGGCTCTGTGGCAGCTACAGGGTTCCTTCCAAGAGCTCTCTCCTTCCTCTACGCACTCTCTCACCTGGAGGGAGTCGCTCACAGGCCAACAAGCCTCACGCAGTCTAGAACTGCGTGCCACAACAAACACAGGGAAAATGGACACAAGCTTCCCAAGAATCGGTTCAGCAGTCATAGGATGTTCTCACGGTCAAGATTTCAGAATAGGGCTCCACGCACAAGCTCGCTCAGCTTTTCCTGGGAAAACAGAGACTCTTCCCCAAAATTGAAATGGACATTTCGTTCAGGGAACGCACACACTAGTTTTCTCTCACAAACAGACTCCACGGCTCTGAACAAGGGTAAAAACGCATTCTACAACACCCAACACAGGCTTCCTCTCTGTAACAGACATACACGAGGTCTCTTGCAGACTGGCTCATACGGCTCCTGCTCAGGGCAGTCAGGTCGAATGGAATGCGAGAGATCCCCCCCCCACGGCTGTTCCTTTCTGTTTTATTTGCATGCGTCAGGGTGGACATTTGTCACCCTAGGAACTACATTCATTCCATCTGCATGCCTCCCTGTACACGCCTTTCCTTTTTGCTAGGAACTTAGGATAAATAATATGCACATGGATTTTTAGGAAATAATATTAAAATATTATTCCAGGCCTAAGCCCCTAGGCTCAACACTCAGCCCCTTTCCCACCTTCTAGCCCCTAGTTTCTTGCCCACTCTGTGGATTCTCAGTCCCCCTTCACTCATTCATCATGGTCGGTCTGCACCTGGCGGTGTTTATATTTTATTGATTATTCTGCATACATACAAGTACAACAGCAGGCTCCTAGCCCTTAAACACTTAGGCTTCTTGGCCTAACAAACACATAAGCCTTTCGGCTTATACAAAACTTGGCTCACCAGCCTATAGAACACATTTACAATTCATTGCATATATCATGATCTGTAACGAGGCTCGGCCTTGGGGACACTACAACTTGAGATCTACCCCCTCTAATGGTAATCTCCCATGTCTAGATGCGAATGAATGCACCAATTATAAAGGAATGAAGCTTGAAACCTTATAAAGGGGACTTGCAAATAATAATTGGGTATCAAAAGGAAAAATAAGGGGTTTAGAATGCAAAAAGTACCAAGGAAAGAGTATCTCAAGCAAGCAAGTGCCACCTCTACAAAGGCGCTCATAGAATTGGATACCATAAGCCATGAAGTAAGCCTAATACCATATCACACTCATACTTTCTCTTGATGGCTTTTTAATTTCCCTTGTCACTCTCGGGACCTATCTCTCTACTTGGGTAACTTATTGTTCAAGGGGCACACCTAATAGGGTTGGATGAGGACCCTCCCATACTTAAACTTGGTAACCTTCACAAGGTCTTAGGCTTGGGTGATACTTGAAGGGGATACTAGGGTGAATTTTTCTACATGGATTCTATCTAAAACATCAACTTACTTTGTTTGATTTAAGGACTAACGTGTCTTATGAACATTGGTTTACTCTGTCTTCTATTATGTGTTGTTTTGAATGCCCCTGACATGGTTCTTTGAGGGATGTTTGGGGTTGTGCCCAGGAGGTTGTGCCGCATTGCAATACTTTTTCACGTGTGATGAAGAGTAGTGAGTCATCCAGTGACTCAACGTCCTCAGACAGTGGCTCTCGCATCCTTGGAACCTTGGGTGATGGACAGATGGGCTTGGTTTTGAGCAGGTTGGTCATTATGCCACATACATGGGTTGGAAGTCCATAGGCTGGGTAGAGCACCCCAGAGCTTTTGTGCATAGAGGATGGAGGATGTTTCCTTTGGAGGCACTCTAGCATGGCTAGGAGATTATTTCTCACCTATTTTCACTTGGACGCTAGCATTTGGAGGCTTGGACGTCACCCACCTGGCATGTGATGTCACCATGGAAGGTTGGGGTTTGATGGAGATGATGTTTGGACACTTGGAAGTGAATTGTGTCACGCATGGCATGATGGATGGCCTTTGGAGGCCTGGCATTGCATACTTCCAGCCCAACACTTCACTTTGCGATCCTAACGTCACCCTTGGAAGGGATGACGTCACCCTTTAAAGAGATATTTTTTTGTCAAATTTGAATTTTTGCAATTGTAAGAGCAAATTCTTGAGGTCAACCCTCTTGTGTTTTTAAGATGACATTTTAGGCTAAAGAGGGTGATATAAATACACCTGTTGGCATTTCATTTTAATGATAACTTATTCCTCTCACACAAGAGGAGGACTGAAATTTTTGCCCTCTTTGGCATACTTGGTCTCTTTTACTTATGCGCTAGGCTTGGAGGACAAGTGTGGATGTGTCTTGGCTTATTTCTTGGTGGAATTTTCTGCAACTAGGGTTTGTGCTTGGTTTAATCTTGGTGAAGTAAAATATGAAATTTCTTTCATGTGTTGAATGTTAATGGTATATTTTACTTGTTCATATCGAAGCTATATCTCTTGTGTAAACCCTAGGAGCGAAGTATAAGGTGTTATCTCCTCTCTCTAGATTTTTTCATCCATTAATTGTCAAGGAAATCATATCTTGGGTAAACTCCTAAAGCCCTAAAGTACTAGCACTTTAGGAGTTTGGTTCTAGAAGCTTGTTGTAATAAAATTGAAGAATTCTTGAAGGGAAGAAAGAATTGCTAGAGCCCAAAAGAGCTTGCACTCTAGCAACTTCTTCTTGAGATATAAGGCCCTAAGGTGCCATCACCTTAGATCTCAAGCCCTATACCTTGGACATTATTATCATTAGTCTCCAATTGAATTTATAGTGATATTTTAAATGACTCCATAGCCCAAAAGGCACTATTTTCATTGCTCTTGTGAAGGAATTTGATCAAACAAACTCTTAAACTTTATTGTCTAAGACTATTACTAGCCTTTTCTCACTTTAGCTTAGCTTAATCTACTAATTTAGTTGTTGTTGTTTCAAAACACTACTACAGCCATCTAATTTACTTAAATTTGTTGCATAATTCACTCTAACTATTGGCTAACATACTCAAAAATTGCTTGGAATGGTTGATAATTGATCTATTGGATAAATAGTAAGTTTTCACGGTATTTTTTGGAAATTCTAAGCTAAATTTCTTGTGGCTATTACAAAATACTAATTGTTGTTGTAGATTGTTAGTTTGTTGCGATTTTGTATCATCCAGCATATATTTTCATTGTCTACTATCTTTTGAGGTATTTCTATCATATTGGCACTTGGAAATTGCTATATGCATGCTATAATTGTTCTTGTTCCAAGAATTTACCCGAAACACTTCCCTTTGCCTCATTTCCACATACATAGACCTTTGACTTAGGTAACTAGTGAGAGGGTGCTCCAATATTAGCTATATCACTTGCTATCTAATCCCTGTAGGTTACCGAGGACACCTCCCCTATGGTGGATCTCATCCATCACTAAGATGTGGGGATTTCCCACTAAGATGACAATGGTGGGTTATTTCGTAGTTACGCAAAATTTGATTTATTGTCTTGGGCTTGGAAAAGTAAAAATCCTGCGATAACAATACCTTTAGTAAAAATTTACTAAGAATAAAACATAAATTTAAATAAGCAATTGCATCACATAAAACTCTGAAAATGGATAGCTTACTACAATATTATGCTTGAGCTTATAGACAAATAATTTGTGATATAAACAAAACAAGACAAATCGTTCATACATGAGAAAATTCTACACTATAAAACAAATGCTTACACCATTTCAAAACTTGGTGAACTAACATAAATAGTTCTACAAATCATAAGTTTCAGAATTGAAGTCTATATCCAAATGGATTAGCTAGCAATGGATTCTCATTCATTAATTTTCTAAAGTAGTTTACAAAATTGTTGGAGCAAAAATCCCTTTTTACCAAATTTATCTTATTTATACAAGAGAAGAAGAGGGAGATTCATCATTTTGGCCCCTCGTGTTGGCTATATGTTTACCTTTCTAGGTCATTAGGTTTCCCCATCCAACTTTTTTTGTTTTCTTCCACTTGGGGGTTTGATTCCTTTGTCAATTATAACTCCTTTCATAGTTTGATTCCCTTCTTGCATATTCAGTTTCTCTATTCAGCAATTATTTTTTGCCACCTGGGCTTCATTTCCTTTCTTAACCATCCAGATGTCATGTACTCGTGTGCCACTTGGCAATTTTGATTTCTTTTTCTAATTCAAACTTCCTTTTTCTTTAACTATTCAAGTTAATTTATTGGTTGTTCGATTCTCTTTGTACTTGTTTTAAGTTGCATTCATGCTAGTGTACAAAACACAGAACACATGGGTTAACTTGTAAAACGAAATCAATAATTCCATCAAACAAATCTCCTTTTGGTATTTCGAATTAAATCGGGCTATAATGAGTTTGGGCCATTTTGCTAAGTTCACGGGCATGATAAAAAGTGTGCACACTGGCTAGGTGTCAGGAGTCTTGATTTCAAGATCGAGAACCAATCACAAACAATTTTGAAGAGGGGGACCTGATTTGACCAATGGAGGTCGATTGCAAAAATCAAGGCAATGCCAATGAGAAGAGGTGAAGATAGGTTCTGATTTGGCGATCAGGGCCAATAATCAATCTTAGAAAAGATTTTGGGATGACTTAGTCAAGTTTGAAAGGAAGGAAAAGGACATTCAAACAAAGAATTTAAAAGAGCTCAAACAGAAAGGAGGGCCTAATTTGGAGATTAGGCCTCATTTCCAAATTAGGGAACTGATCAGGTAATCGAAGGGAAAAGGAGCTCTGATATTAAAATCGGGGAACTAATCAAGTAATCAAAGGGAGAAGGGGGTATGATATTGAAATTGGGATTGATTTCGAAATTGGAGTAGGGGGTGAAGTAATGTTTGAAAGATAAGTAAAGAAGGGGAAGGGACTCAATTAGATAATTGGGCCTGATAAAAAATCGGGACACAAGAGAAAAAGGTGAGAAAGAAAGGGGAGGAGTTAAAACTCAAGTTTAAAAGGACTCGAGAATAACAAGAAAAAGTTTTATAAGAAATCTCCAAGTTAAAAGAAGAATTCATTGTTCAAAAGAAGACTCAAGTGAAAAGGATCAAAATCGAACTCAAAGAAAACTCACACTTGAAAATAGATAAGTAGGGATCATGATTTAGAAATCGGACCGATTTTGGGATTGGGGAAGAACTTAAAAAAAATGAGGATAAGAAGAGGCCTAATTTGGACATCGGGCATGATCTACAAATAGGCCTTGATTTTCGAATTGGAGGCCAAAAAAGTTTCAACAAAGAAAATTAAGGAAGACAAACACAAGGAAGGGAAGAAACCAAAAACTCAATTGAGGTATGAAGTTCGAGGAAGAAACAAAAAACAATTCAAAAACAAGCAAGTGAAACATGAAGGCCCATCTACCTTAACCATCTAGAAAGAATGAACAACTCAATAAGGCAATGAGGAACCTAGGTCAATATATGTCCAAAAGAAGGATGCATATTCAAACAAGTGAGGAGAATGAAGGACCCCTAGTTTTGTCCAAAACTTGGGGGTGTTATCGAGGTCTCAACAAATGGAGACACACTAGGCCAATCCAAAAATATTTGAATCATATATCTATATATATATATATATAACAATAAGCTAGAAATTTCAAAAAAAAAAACCGTACCTTAGAATTTAAACAAAAGGTTTATTTAGGTCACCCCTTTGTAACATGAACCCAGAGTATCCTAACCATACAACTTCAGTGACTTGGAAACTTTTTTTGAAGATAGAAAGTATGGAGTTTATTTCCTTTAAATCTTCACATGATGTTTCAAGTAACAATCATAATCATAGGGTCTCACTTTAAATGGGCTTGAAGTTTTCGAGTAGACAGGTTGTTTCACTTTTTTGCAGTGTTGCTCCACTGCCTATGACCATCCATAGCCTCGGTGGAGTCAGCTCATCATCACAACCTTGCTCTGCTACTAGCGAGCTTCCATATCCCCCAACAAATGTATCTGCATTTCCCCACACATGATTGAATTTTCTTTCCCAATCCTTTCACCAAATTAAAAGTATATGTTACAACAATGGTAAATGGGGGAAATAATAGGTCTTTACAATTGGGTGGGGATGATGCCTATTCTTAGAAAAGGATTGGCCATGTCTAAATAATAAGAATATTCCTTGAAAGTTTTTTTAACCCTAGATTTCTGATTGAAAACCTTTCATATTATGTGCTCATTTCTTGTGAATGGATGGTATCTTCAAGTTGGTTGAATCACCACTTAACTAAATTTTCAAGACCATCTAAGACATAGTTATTTGGGAAAGCCCCAATTCCACTATTGTTTTAACTTATTCATGTAACATGGGGCATTTATTCACAACTTCTTTGTTTAGGACATGACTGAGAAGCAAAATGAAATATTACAAGATTAGCAAGTGTGTATGCTTTCTATAAGGCCTTTCACTTAGCCAATCAAGGGAACTAAAAACAAGTTAACAAGCGGATAAGACATGCAAGGTTAAAACTATTTCTAGAAAATATATGTAAGTTGAAATCTCAAATAAATGTAAATATTAAAATAAATTCATGAAGTAGCTTTGAAAGGCAAGAGGCATGGTGCTTGATTCTAAGGGTTGGATCAACATGCTTGGGCTATCTCATCGGGTTTTCTCAATTGCTAAGTTTCTCCTTTTATAATAAATAGCTCATAAGATTTTATTGGCTTCACTAAGCTATCTCAAAAAAGGTCACTAAGCTTGGACACAAAGAGAATATGAAAGTGCAAATTACACAAATCTAAAGAAAAGAAATGCTCACGAAAGGTCTCGCATTTTCTTAAAAAACTAAAAGACCAAAGGAAGACTAAAACCTAGGAACTTAAAATGCAAGTTGATCCAACCAAAAGAGGACTTTGGGGGACTAGGGTTTGGAGTGACTAGGGGTTCTGCATCAAGGTGTGTGGCCTGCATGTGTGGAGGCTAATGGAGGATCCACCTTAGTTGGTGGATTACTCTGAATGTATCCTATCAGAGGATGACATATTCATCTTTCCATAAATCTTCTTGAGGACAATCCATACTAACGATAGTGCCTTTCTCCACGAAGTTTCGAGGGATCCTAGGGCGAGGATCGTAAATGAGGTCATGGATCGGTATTTTTCTGAGCCATTATCTGACATATCTCATGGTACTTGTTAGGTTTCGAGCCCCTCCCCGCCTCATCCTTCTCCTTCTGACTAACCAACATCTTGGAACTTCATTCCTTCTTCGGTGCATGGGTAGAGGGTTGGTTACATTCCTCTCTTGTCTCCTTTCCTAACTTATGATGTGGAGTTAGGGTTTTCGGGTGTTCGTGGTACTAGTTTCATCGGTAGTAGACTTGGTGTCGATGAAATTTCAGTGGCATGGACCATTAATAGGGTTCCTAGGAGGAAGAAAAAACAGACAGTTCACTCGTGTAGTGGTGACATTGATTTAGTCATGGGTAAATATCTCTAGGTTTCACAGATTATCAACCTGGACGGACAGGATTTGATGGAGAATTTTGTTCCTGGCGGATCTCGGTAGGGGTTTTGTCTCATTGGATGGCATCTCATTGGGGGTTGGTGTTAAGGTATTCTCTTGTGTTTCACTTGTTTTCCCATGGATGGATAGGATTTGTGTTTAAAGAGAAAGATGATATACGTAGAATCCTTTCGGTGCAATGGTTTTGGGACCAATAGGTCTTGTGTGCCAAAACTTGGCACCCTCTATTCAATTCCAATGTTAAGGGATTCAATAGTGTCTCAGTATGGATCAAACTACCAAATATTTCATTAGAATATTGGTCTAATGAAGTGTTGCAGGCCATTGGCAATGCGTTAGGATATTTATTGTAGTGGACACCAGTTTTAAAACCTCAACAAGACAAGCGGTGGATCAAATCTTGGTTGAGTTGGATCTGATTGAAGGTCCTTATGAGTCGATTAAAATTGTGGTGGGTGAGTGTTCTTACGTTCAGTTACTAGATTATCTAAATGTTCCTTTTTGGTGCATAAGATGTCGCTATGTTATACATGTTGCTAATGAATGCGATTGAAGTTTTCTCCAAGGGAATCATCGTCTTCCTCATGGGTCTTTTGTTTCTCATGACCCAACTCCTCAAAAATTCAACTAGAAAGGTGGTGTGATTGAATTGTCATCATCATCTCATGCTACCAAAACTTTGGTGGATCATGTGTGGGCTTCTCCCTAGCATGATCACATCGGGACTATTGTTGGGGATACTCCGACCCCATTTCCTGATTCGGTGTCTGTGGCTCGTGATCAACACCTTTCTAAGGATCTATTGGATGAGGACCTTGAGATTTTGATGGAGGAGTGGATTAAAATCGAGCAAATTTAGTAAGTAAATTTAAAACAATGATTGGAAACTGGTAAGTCAACTCCCTCTGAAGTCTTGACCTCTATTCCTATTAAAAAAGACAAAAAGGATTCGCAATATAGGTAAGGTCAGGGTAGGTCAGATGATTGTTATGTTCCCTTGGGCATTTTGTAGGAAGGGGATGTTCTCATTTTTTAACCTTTGGATACTCTCCCCACAAACATTGATGAAATATGTCCATTAAAAAACCTAGTTGACGATATAAGGGAAGACATTGATCCTCATCCTACCCTTTCGATGGGGTCACATAAGGAAGGCACTTATATTTCAAATTCGGTCTCGTTTGGAAGATATCCTTACCTCCTTATTCCTAGGTCTAATTTTCAGCTCTCAAACTTGAGGAGATTAGGTTTCATTGCAGCTAAGGATACTTGGCCTTCAAAAGTGGGGAGAAAATCAGCCCTAAAAAATGCACGGGAAAAAGTGTCTCATTAGGTTTCCCAGGGTCGTCAAAGACCCATCTCTAGAGTACTTAGAGCAAGTGCTACCCCCTTAGCTTCCCATCCATGAAAATTTTGTCAGTAAATGTGAGGAGTCTGGGAAGATGACCCAAAAATCTCTCCCTTCGAAGGTTTATAGGGTAGGAGAACCCAGATATTGTCCTTTTACAGGAGTCGATGGGGATGTGTGACTTGGTTATTCCTGAGCTGCGGAAACTTTTACCAAGATGGGATTTCATTGGGGTGGATTTGGTGGGTTTGTCGAGGGTGGACATTTATATTTTTTCACTGTCCATCTCTCTCAACAAATTTTTTTATGTGAAATCAGGTTTAGCTACAGAGGTTCATTGCAAATCCTTGAACCGTACCTTTTTAAAATGCAATTTATATGGTCCCTATTCAGCTAGGGAAACTTTTTGGGATAATTTGTGGAACATACATGCTTTACAAGTTGATAATATCATAATTGGTGATGACATGAATTTCTCTTTGGGCTATGATGAGGTCTAGGGGGAATTTGCCTGGGAGGATCCCTTAACTCATTATTTTTAAAACAAATTGGAATTAGCAAGGTTGGTGGCATTGAACCAACTACACTAAGTCCAACCTAGAGCAACAACAGATCTGGATCTGATGGTATTCTCAAAAGGCTAGACCGCTTTATAGTTCACAGCTCGTTATTGAAAACGATTGGTTTATATAGAACATGGGTGGGTAAGGTTAAAATTTCTTACCATTACCCTATTTATCTTGAACTTGATGGTATAAGGGACCATCTAGGGGGGCCTTTTAAGTATATTATAAGCAGAATGAAATCGAGGACTTTCGGTCCTTGGTGGAAACTCAATGGATTAAATTTGATCCTAACAAAATTATTGGAGCCTCGAAGCAATTTATGGATTCTATGAAGCTTTTGAAGAATGTTGTAGTACAATGGGATATTGCATGAAGGAAGGCTCATGATAAAT
This sequence comes from Picea engelmannii, assembly GCA_009831015.1. Lineage (NCBI taxonomy): Eukaryota > Viridiplantae > Streptophyta > Pinopsida > Pinales > Pinaceae > Picea > Picea engelmannii. The sequence continues at coordinate 132,694 of ML797575.1, forward strand.
CTCTTCATGATATTGAGACAGATTTGGGTCTTATCTATGACGATATCTCCCCTCGTCAAGTTGGTGGGGTGGATGTTGTTCATGTTCATGAATTGGAACCTGCTCATCATTCGATTCGAGATGAAAACAAGAATGAGTGGCAGCTAAAGAGCAGGGCGCTCTGGTTAGACGCATGCAATTTAAACACCAAAAATTTTCAGCACTTTGCAAACCGTAGGAAGAATTATAAAACTATATGGGAGTTGGAGGGTGAAAAGGGTACTAAATTCCAAGGTTTTCTGGAATTGGTCATGTTGGGTGTCTGACACTTCCAATCTTTATTTCAGGAACAACTTCATTACAAAATGGATATGGCTCTTATACTATTATCCTTATTTCCTGAGTTGGTAGGGGATAATCAATAGATGTATAATGAGATATCAAAGGAAGAACTATAGGAGCATAGTTACCAACTTAACGAGAACTCTACAGAGTTCTCGTTTTTTGGGGGGTCAAGTTTTTTACCTCGTTTTTAAAAATGGTGCTACAGATAGCACCCCCTCCCTTTTTAGGTGGTTTTTTGATATTTTAAATTTTCTGATACATAAGGTTTCCACTTTTTTTGTTTTTAAATGCTTGTTTTTCAGTTATTTTCAAATTGTTCAAATTTTTTTTATTTTTATTTTTTTCTCAACGGTGTTTTTTCATCTATTTTCAAACTTTTTTTTATTTTTTATTTTTATTTTTATTCAATGGTAGTTTTAATCATATTTCCATGCTCAATCCAATGTTAAAAATGTTGTACACAATTTATTTATTTTAAATTAATATTTTTCATGTAATTATCTGTCCTTAATTAAATTATGGTTCCATACTTTTTAAATATAGTGGAAAATATCATTTTTAACACATTGTTTTACCTTTATTTTTATTTCAATACATAGAAAATAATTGTAATTAAATAACACTATTTTAAAATATTTACCAAAAATATATAATTTATTTTTTTTATCAATTAAAAACTAAAAAAAATTAGAACACAAAAAGAATTGAAATTTAAAAAAAAAATTATATTAAAAAAAACAATTGAAAAAAAACCAAACCATAAAATTAAAAATATTTATATCTAAAGTAATAGAAAATAGAAAAAAAAAT